>MDKI01074393.1:0-17357 GCA_005239505.1 Nicotiana paniculata
ATAATTAGGCCAAATACTAATAGTTAAGCGACCGTGCTAGAACCACGGAACTCGGGAATGCCTTATACCTTCTCCCGGGTTAACATAATTCCTTACTCAGATCTCTGGCAGCAGACAAATCAAAACAGAGTCAAAATTTCCTCGATTTGGGATTTCAATAAAAATAAATGGTGTCCCGGAACACCGTAAAATCCGGGTGGCGACTCTGAAACTAATAAATAAATCCCAAATCCGCATAATGTCACTTAAATTGGAAAAACTCCCGTATCCAATCCCGTGTCGGAAAAAGGAGGTGTGACACTCACCAACAGAAAAATGTCCATCATGGAATGTCAACACCATACGACTTGTAAGTGAAGTGATACAACTATATGGAAAATATTTATTAATTTCAGTAGCTTATTATTTTGTTGTTTGTGTAGTGAAAACGAGCAAGTTGAACCACCTGTCCTCACTCAATTGGCCGAAGATGACATGTTAAATCGGGATTTGGCAGATGAACAGAGTGAGGAAGATAACAATGATTATGACAACAATGTTGATGATTCTGGAGATGACACACCCTTCACTCGTGAGGATGGTGATGAGGAGGAAGAGAATGAAGGACCTGATTTGATGAGGGAGTATGCTCCACCCCCTGTTAGACCAAGAGTGTACGAGTCCCAAGTGCCGTTTCATTCAATGAAGATTCCTTACCTTGATAACTTGCTAAGTATGCCGGATGTGGATGCTCTCACAAAGGATTTTGATGAAATTCGGACAGCAATGTGAGATGATTCTAGACCAATAGTGCTGGCAAATGGCATGCTTTTTCCTGATAAAGTGCGCCTAAGCAGAGCGATGAAAATGCATAATGTAAAAGAGTGTCGTGAGATGACGGTATGGGAGTCAACTCCGGAGATATAAAAGGTTGTTTTCCGCAGATGGTTTACGGGTTGTCATTGGATGCTGCGTGCGAGCAAGAAGAACACAGGTCTGTCGAAAGTGGCTAAACACATTCCCACCCACAGATGTGAAATGGACACATTCAATGGGAATCACTACAACTTGGATATTGAATTGATTTCTCTTGTCCTAATTCCACACCTTGAAGCGTCCATAAGGTATAAAATCAAAGAGTGCATTACATCAGTCCACCAAGAATATGGCCATACAATTACCAAAAGAAAGGCATTTCTCGGGCGCAGACGTGTGTTTGAAATTGTTTAAGGTAACTGGGATAAATCATTTACAGCTCTACCCAGGTACATGGCCGTACTGCAACACTTTAACCCCGGGATGGTTGTTGAATGGAAGCTTGAGCAGAGTCCGGGAAAACCAGAATATATATTCAATTACGTGTTCTGGGCATTTAAACCAACAATTGATGGTTTTCCGCATTTCCGACCAGTAATATCCATAGACGACAGTCATGTCTATGGAAAGTATGATATCAAGCTGTTGATAGACGTTGCAGTAGATGCTAATGGACAAATATTTCCTATAGATTTTTTATTTGTGCCAATAAAATCCAAGAGACGTGGACGTTGTTTTTGAACCATTTAAAAGAGCACGTTGTCAAACAACGTTCCGGTATTTGTCTAATATCTGATCGGCATGGTGGTATCTTAAGTTCTGTAGAGAACTTGCCTGCATGGCAAGAACTTTATGCCTATTACCGTTACTGTGTGAGGCACTTGAATGCCAATTTCCAGAAGGCACATCCCAACAAGGATCTACATGATTTGATGTGGATGGCAGCAACAGATGACCAAGAGCATAAATTCTGGAGGCACATGGGATCTATCAGGAAGGAAGACAAGAGATCCAATCATTGGTTGATGCGACATCAGCTTCACAAGTAGACTTTGCATGCGGATGGTGGAAGAAGATGGGGAATTCTGACTACAAAGGTGTCAAAGTGTTTCAACGGGTTATTGAAGTCGGCAAGAGGATTGTCTGTCACTGCCATGGTGAAGATGTCGTTCAAGCAGATGACAGAGAGGTTTGTTGGAAGGGCTGCAGCTGTAACATCATTGATGGAAAGGGGTGTTGAATTTATGCCACTGTCGATGAAGATATTTGAGAAATACAGGCAACGATCACATTGACATACATTTTTACAGTATGATCACGACATAAATATTTTTGAAGTTCACATCGCTATCCATCAAAATAGGGGAATAATGTACATACCATAAATGAATCTAGAATCTTATGGCTCTTGTGGAAAATTGTCCATCTACCACATGCCGTGATCACATGCCATCAGGTGCTTTCAACATGTTGGTTTAGGGCCCAACCAACTACATTGATAAATAATATAGTGTTGTTGCATACTTAAACACCTATAGTGGGCAGTTGCAGCCAGTGGGTGCTGAGTATTATTGGCCGCCGGAACAATTTAAAATGGTGTGTAAAAAGGATTTTTTGTGTCGAATACAGGTGCAAAAGAGAAAGCGTATACAAAACCAAATGGATGTTAGCGATAACGTTTATGCGCGCAAATGTGGTATATGCTCGCAAACAGGACACAATCGTCGAAAATGTCCTTCGGCTGGTTTGGGTGGCGGTGGTAATCAAGCTCGTGGTGGGTGTTCTTCTAGTGTGCCCAACTATAAATGAGTTTATGTTATAATAAGTAGCTGTTAAGTGGTTGGAGAAGAGAATAATGGGCGATAATGACTAAACAATGATATGTATGTGTTGAGTGTACTATTTTATCTTTATATTTCCCGTGTCATGTCCTTCCATTAGTTGTACTGAATTTAAATTAAGTTAAGTTTCTATGTTTGTGTTGTAGTATTAAAATAAAGAAGGAAAGGGGAAATAAAAACATAATGCGCATATTATGTAAACATAAAAAATTATTGTTATTATTTACATAAAACACAAAAAATAAATAAAAAATCAATGTGTCCCACAGCCTGTGATCTTCAATGCAGTCGCTGGCTTGAGGCGCAGTCCATCCCGCCCGGCTATGCTATCAGGATCATCCTCATCATGTCGCCTCTTTATAGCAGGATTTGCTGCAGCATGATCATCAGTGGTGCTGGCAGGATTGGTAGAAGGCCGTCAGTCCAGTAGAAACCTACAGAAGAATAAGTCAGCTCAGTATGGGAAAGTATATATTAAGTCACAACAATTTAAATTGTCTTACCATGGTCTCGTAAGGCTCCTGAATATAATCATCCGTCGAAGCCATGTCAGCATAGCACAAAGCGGCCTACGTGACGGGCAGGGATGAAGCCTTAATAAGAAAATTAATAAAGTTATGGAAAATAAATGAGAAAAGAAAAAAACAAATTTAAATTTAATACTAATAAAAACATACCTGCCTGTGAAAGCTCCCCAGCACCCCTCAATTATGAGCCATAACTCAGCTGGCGCCCACTATCCAAATCTCGGGTCGGCCAATCCTCATAAACGGTTGATGGGCCTGGGAAGTATGCATCCCAATCCTCTCTGGTAAGGTCCGTGCCCGTGATCGATAATGGACCTGACAGGGTCACCTGCGAAGTCCCTGGAGTAAGCTGCATCCCAAGGCTGTATGAAGGCATGCTTCTGGGATACTCGTCCGGCTCATGGAGGTCACCCGAAAGATCAACATCAACATCATCAACAGGGGCCTCAACACCCCCTTGCAGGGGACCACCTCCTCGCCGCCCACCACGACCCCGTGCAACAGCCCTGCCTCATGGGGCACCCCCACCTCGAGGGGCAGCCCTGCCTCGTGAGGAACTCCCACCTCGAGGGGCAGCCCTACCTCGTGGGACACCCCTACCTCACTGGTACTGCTCTGGTGCCAGATAAGCATGGTAGTGTCCCAAGCGCTGATCCTCTTGAGCTCGCTGCAGTGTTCGGGCAGCCACCTTTGCAACCTACCGACCGTAAGTGCAAAGCGGCCGCTCCCTCATCAGCATGTTGCTGCATCTGCAGTCCTATCTGGTAGACCATATGTAGTAGCCTGCTCAACGTGTAAAATACAAACTACTATGTTACAGTTATATAATTAATAATAGCAGAAAACATACCAGGGCCTCGTGCCGATCGCGTATGGAACGTACCGACCGCCAGCTTGATGAATGGGATTCCCAACAAAAATTTGAGTAACGCGGCGGTACCAGGGCATATAGAGCTGAATAGTCTCCGTCTGGACCTGTGGGGGAATCAGGTCAGCTCGCCGGTCCCAAGTATGGACCTGCGCCTCTAGCCATGCTACAATATGTGTCGTCCACCCTGTAATGATCATCCCGATGATAATGTGTGGGCTCCCATGTAGGCCCTCTTGGTATATACTCCGGACGGCCAAACTGGAAAAGTACCCGCTCCGTGGCATGATGCTCCATAATATCGAGGCAATAAGCGGGACAGAAGTGCTCCAAATCAGTCGACCGGCCGAGCAATAATCGGGCAGGCCACCTATCAAGTCGTTTTTGTATGGTGTCCAGATGAACTATCAAATAATAACAGAAAACGTGAGTATGCGCAACACATGTAAAGCTATACCAAGTAAATTTAGTTACACATTTACCTGTGCGCCCTCCAGCATATCCAACACATCCCTGCAAAAGGGGAGATTATTCCGAGCCTCGTAATCTCGTACATATCCACACCGGAGAACCCACCTACTACATAGAGGAAGAAACGAAGGTGGTACATCCGGAGGTAATGGTGGTAGAGGTGGATGCAACTGCAGGAACCGCTCCCAGGCCCAAACCTAACATACAAAGTTGACATAAAATTTAAGATAAATTTTTACTAGATAGAATTGGAAGGAATGAACAGAGTATTCAAGTATGTTGTCACCTGTAGAAGCGGCAAAAATCCACATACGTCATGATGGGTGCCTATGCTCGCCCAACACAAATGCCTGTACAAGTAGGCGAGAACAGTAGCACGCCAACTGTACTGGGGTAAATCATCTAGCAGCTGAAGATGATGAAGAAATCCCAAGCTAACTAGGTTCCCCGAAGTGTTCGGGAACAAGACCCACCTAAACAGAAGGAGTAGCAGCAACCTCGTATATCGGTGAACATGCATATCATCTGTCTCGCCGGTGATGTCGGGGTGCAATATCTCCAAATGCTGTCGAATAGCTGTCAAACTCTTGAGAATGGCCCCTGAGTATGCAGTCTCATCCTGTGGCTGAAACCAGTGAGCTGCTGCAGCATGTCCAAATACTACCCATGCGTCATCTCTCTCATGGCCTGAGGCAGTGCAACGGGCAGTCCATCAACATGCATCCTATATAAAACCTCCACGTTCTGCAGCGTGATGATGGCCTCGTCAATGTGCAGGTGGAAAGTGTGCGTCTTCAGTCGCCAACGCTCTATCAGGGCCGTGATCAAAGACCAGTCGAGCTGCAGCCACCCGATCTCCAAAATCCTGTAGAAGCTCGTATCCCGTAGGCGCTGGACTATACGGGGATGGAGATCTCCGTCCTTCATAAAATCCCACATGTCTTCCACTCTCCTAGCGCGGAGAGTCTGGGCTAGTAACTCTCCCTCCCATACATAGGCGGACCTATGATCGCCTGTAACACTAATAGCTCATCGGAGAAAGGTCCAGGATGCATAGGTGGCACGCCCATGTCGTCTACTATAAATTAAACAACATTAATTGTATGTTTGATCTGTAAATTAAATAATTATTTTTTATAATTATACAATATTTAATTGGATAGAGTATATATCTATGGGTTCCAGGCTCGATATCCTGAATTCTTATTTGTGTCAATTTTAATATTTTCATAATTTTGTATGTTTGTTCTGTAAATTAAATAATTATTTTTTATAATTATATAATATTTAATTGGACAGAGTATATACATATGGGTTCCAGGCTCGATATTTGAGGTCTAGTAGCACCAAGCTATCCTGAATTCTTATATGTGTCAATTTTAATATTTTCATAATTTTGTATGTTTTTTTGTAAATTAAATAATTATTTTGTATAATTATAAAATATTTAATTAGACAGAGTATATACCTATGGGTTCTAGGCTCGATATTTGTGCCCAATAGCATCAAGCTATCCTGAATTTTTATGTGTGTCAATTTTAATATTTTACATGCTAGTTTCATAATTTTATATGTTTGTTTTGTAAATTAAATATTTTTGTAAATTGGACATAGTTTGTATTTGATCTATTAGTATAAGAGATACTTAAACTACGTGGATTCTACGCTAAAAGGCTTTACATTTTACTACGCTAAAATGGCACTATATTACTAGCCTTTAAGCAAATAAATAATCTAAACTAGATAAAAATAACAAATACATTTTAATCACAAAACATTCATAAAAATACATATAAAATAGTAAAAAAAAATTATTAATATTTTTATTAACAAATAATAATGATTTTTCAATTTTTACATATTTTTTTAGAACACTAATATTTTAGTCCGGATAAAAATAACATACTAGTTTAATCGCAAACTAAATCGAGTTATTATTATGCATTATGATACATTCAAAATAACTAATATGCATTATTATACGAGTTTCGACATAAACTAAATCGGAATACCTCGATTTATGTTTTTCGGAAAGTTGATGAATTAAAAATTTGAGCCCCAAACAAGCACCCCTAATATTGGATGTGGGACCTACTATCTTATCTTTTTATGTAACGGGTGGGGTCCACTATAATTTTTTTGGATGAAATTTGGGGGGGAGGGGAGGGGATCGTTCTATTTTTTTTTAAAAATGGGGGAGGGGACTGGTTCGATGATCGTGGGGAAGAAGAAGGGAGCTCTTTTTATCTATGTATAGCGCGGTATATAACAACGCTATACATATAGCGCTTTTATATACCGCGCTATGCATAACTGTCTTATCAGCCAGCATAACGCGGTTTAAAAAGGCGTTATCTATGTATAACGCTCTTCTAAAGAGAGCTATACCTTAATGTCCAAAACGTCCGTTAAGGTATAGCGCTCTTTAAAAGAGCGTTATACATAGAAAGGTAACTCTTTTTTTACACGCATTTCCGTCACACTTATCAAAAAGAACCACAAATGGGTTCTAGACTCAATAGTTGGGTACCCGATTTAGTACCCTTAGTACCGGTACCAGAAGTACCCTTAAGGTATTGTACTGGTACCGCACCCGTGCCAGTTACCAACGTTTTTTTTTATTTTTAAAATCTAGCCGTTTTTGTACAAAAGAATTTTTGGGGGTATATTATCTAACTATTACTAGCAAGTTAATTTATATAACTGAAATTTTGATGTTATTTTTTGAGTATAAACAAAAAGAAGATTATAAAGATGCTATTAAATAAGGTTAAGAATTTTAAAAATATTTTTTTCCTATTCCTGTATTTACATTATTGCTGTTATTTTACATCCTCAAATAAAAGTTATTGGTGCAAAGACACTTATTGAAATAGTTTACTTGAATTTAGAAATAGAACTAACTCAAAGACCAACTATTTCTACTTGTTTAGATAGTATTCAACAAAATACTAAAATCGTGTATGACTATTACTAAAGATAAATGAACTGTGTTACATCAACTAGTGGTGCCTCTACTTCTTCATCATCTCAACCTCTTAAAAAGACTGTTGTAAATAGACCTTTTGGCGCTATTCGGAAAATGTTTAGTCAATTACAATCTTCACAAATTAACGAGCTTGATGTTTATTTACTTATAGGAATTGATATTTACGATGATGAAGGAAATGAAGACTTTCTAAAATATTGGAGAATAACGAACAACCATTTCTGATTCTTTCAAGAATGGCCCGAGATGTGCTAACCATTCAAGCTTCATCAGTATCTTCCGAAAGCGATTTCAGTGCAACACTATTTCAACTTGGAGACCACAAACACTCATTGGTAGAAGACAACTTGAAAACTAACGTTTTATTCAGAAATTGGATTAAAGCGGAGAGAAGATACTTTGGCCTTCCATAAATAATTTCAGGAGATGACGATGCATATAATGAAATACTATCAACCGGAGATGGTGGGGACGCAGACGAACAAGTGCTACCAATTCCAACCGAAGAGCCACGAAAAGTTATTGAAAAATTAAGTAAATAGTTCAAAAGAAATATGTAATTTTATTTTTACAAGTGTTGAAATACAAATAAATACTTATGCTCGCTGAAAATGGATCTTACGCACAACGTCAAGCTACTGCAAAGCTCATCAGCAGTCTTCTGATAGACAAGTATAAAGACCCAAAAATAATATACACTCCTAATGAAATAGTTGGAGACATGAACAAGCAGTATGGTCTTCAAATGTCATATATGCAAGCATGGAGATCGAAGTAATATGTAGTTCAACTACTGTGAGGGAACCCGAGCGAATCATATATAAATCTACCAAGATACTTTTATATGCTAGTTCTTACAAATCCTATGTCAGTGGTAAGTTTGAGAAAAATAGAGGAAGACCTTTTCATGTATGCTTTCGTTGCACTATATCCTTCTATAAAAGGATGGAAGTATTGCAAAACGGTTGTTGTTGTAGATAGAACCTTTTTTAAATCAACATACATAAGAACATTATTGATAGAATCCACACAAGATCCAGCAGGTAATATATATATATATATATATATTATTCATGTATATACTCATATATATATCTATATAATTTCAATTTATTAGGTAATATCCTACCACTCACACATGCCATAGTAGATTCAGAGAATAATGCTTCTTTGGAGTGGTTTTTTGCGAGGTTCAAGGATGCATTTGAGGAAATGAATGGAATGTGCATAGTCTCGGACATGCATGAAGGCATTGAAAATGCAACAGCAACATTATATCCACAAGTACCTCACTGTGTCTGCTTATGACATCTGCGGAATAATGTAAACAAAAAATTACAAGAAGAACCATTTGCAGCTCAAAGACAAATTCTTTGATGTGGCCAAAGTATACACAGTTGAGAGGTTTTATTACCACATGTCAGAGGTAGAGATAATTAATAAGAGGGTCAAAGATTACTTAATCAACGTTGGGTATTGTCGCGCCCCCCTCTTTTCTCCTCTTTCGGATCGGTCAAGGTATTCGACATTATTGGGACAACTCGTTTCCTTTTGGGAAAGGGATAAGGAATTGAAGAGTCGCCACCTAAAGATTTTAAGGTGTGTTAGGGAACCTACTAAAGGTTATTTACAAACATAGATTAGATAAACCAGAGATAGGGTAAGGGCTTCAAATTACTTCAAGGGGAAGTATTAGGCACCCCTCGAAGTCCACAACTGTGGTTCCTGGCCAAACAAACTTTGTGAACAGATAGCATATAAGAAATAAACACATAGGTAAATAGATGAAGGTTTTGAAAAGATTTGCTATCACGACCCAAAATCCATAAGGTCGTGATGGCGCCGGACATCATTGTCAGCAAACCAATCATTAATTAATTGAAATAATTTCTTGTTTTAGTATTTATGAAAAACATTACCATTCACTTATTACATAATAACTACATAAAATCCGTTAAATACAATGGTTTAAATAGTCCTATTTTAACGTAAAAATTACGCGGGGCACCCTATTTGGCCGCCCCCATTTAACCTATACCTGCTTTTTAAAAAACTTTTAACTTGTACCCACTTTTTAAATAACTTCAACTCCCTTTCCCTCGCTGAGCTGAAGTTCACTAGTTAAGCTGAAGTTCGCCAGTTATAAAGATAAAACTTCAGCATACGGGGATGAAGTTCCCCAGTTTACAAAGACAAAACTTCAGCTCTAGAGCTGAAGTTCTCTACAGCTGAAGTTTTGTCTTTGTAATTATCTTTATAACTTGGGAACTTCAGCTCTAAAGCTGAAGCTTGTAACTGGGAAACTTCAGCCCCGTATGCTGAAGCTTTTGTCTTTAGAACTGGGGAACTTCAGCCCTGTATGCTGAAGTTCCCCAGTTACAAAGACAAAACTTCAGCTCTAGAGCTAAAGTTCGCCAGTGTAACTGGGGGAACTTCAGTCCCGTATGTTGAAGTTCCCCAGTTACAAGACAACAACATTAGCTCTAGATCTGAAGTTCGCAAGCTACTTCAGGCCCGTGTACTAGAATGCTGAAGTTTTGCATGATTGCCTTTACTACTTCAACCCCGCATGCTGAAGTTATGCGCAAAAGCGGGTACTGATGCAATTTTTTTACAAAGCGGGTATAAGTTAAAACGTTGCACAAAAAGTGGGTACGGATGCAAAAGGCCCTATTTTAACAAATACATCCCAACACATCCCAGAACCCGGTGTCACAAGTACATGAGCAATTTCTAAGAATTTTACAATTTCTACAAAGCTTGTCCGAAATACAAGTGGACAAGAAAATGAAAATAATGTAATACAGTATGAGGGAGACTCTGTCAGCTGCGGATCGCCTCCGGATGATGCAGCTCGTCTAAGTCTACAAATCCTCCACATGCTATAAAAGTACTTGTGCAATAAAAATGCACAGCAAGTGTAGCATGAGTACGAAAACAACGTGTACTCAGTAAGTCGCCCGCCTAACCTCAGAGAGGTAGTGACGAGAGGTCAAATTAGACACTTGCTAAAGGTCAATTTACTATATTCAAGTGTGACGCTAAGCATGCTTATCATATGCAATTTATTAATTTCAGGAATAAATAATATCAACTCTTTCCACATTTAACACTTTAAATCTTCGTCATATTAATAACAATTAATAAATATGGGTGATTTGATCAAATAACAAATAATCAACCGGAAGGACCAACTTCTTCCAAAAATCTTGAATAACTTTAAATATTTGTCATTTCAATTGGCAACTTAAAATTTCAGGCCAGTAATCAGGCAAAATCACAGTAAATACGCAGAAAATATCATGCGCAAGCAATGCCGAGGTTCGAACAGCACGGACCAACAATAATAAATTGTGCACTGCCGACGGTCGAACGACTCGAACCATAGATGCATCTATCTTCCCCGCTCGTGAATCGATCATGCGACGCGGTTATACATACAAATAATAAGGCTAGCCTGCTCGTGAATCATACCTGCGACTCAAGTGCTCATATGTACACATATCCACATAATAAATCCGTATTTTTATCAAGAAAGCAGTTTTTTCTCAGGAAAGTGGTAATTCTTCTTAAAATAACATGAAATATAACTTTTAAATCTTTGTTTTGAAATTCATTTGCCAAGTTTAACGATATTCCATAATATAACCCTGTCAGGTATACAATTATCCACGGAGGAATCAATTCTCTTTCTAGATGATTAAGAAAATGAACTCTAGTCTTCTTTAGATAATCAATTACGATTTCGATTATATTAGTGGCTAAATATTACAGGCAGGATCACAGGTACAACACGTAAGGCATGCTACTGGGTCCTAGACTACCCGGACATGGCATAATAGTAGCTACGCACGGACTCCCGTCACCTCGTGCGTACGTAGCCCCCGAAGATAATAGCACATGATTAATTAATTCACCTACGGGGACAATTCCCTGTCACAAAGTTAGAAAGGAGACTTAGTGGCTTCCAAGCCCTTTCGACGACTCCAACGGACGCACAACGCCCCAAAACTACCCAAATAACGGCAAACCAATGAAAATATACTCTAATATTTGCAACAATTCCAAATTATATAATTTCCCAACCCCTCTTAGTGAATTGACCAAAATGCCCTCGGGCCCATGTGCCTAGAAATCCGAAATTTCTCGAAGATAAATTCTATCCATAGCTTTACTAGTTCAATTATACAATTTACTCTAAATTCCATGCCCAAATTCGTGGCTAAAAATCCAAATTACCATTTCTAGGTTTTCTTCAATATTTTCCAAATTTTCCCACAATTTTCATGTATAATTCCATGCAATAACCTTGTATTTAACTTAGAAACATGAAGAAGTTACTTACCTTGCGATTCCTGACGAAAACCTTCTCTTGAAGCTCCTCCAAAATCGACCAAACCAAAGAAGAAATGAAGAAATGGCCAACAAATCTCGATTTTAAAACACTCTTCCCAAGACATTTTTTGAACCTGCGATCAAACTCTCGCACCTGCGATTCTGCAGGTGCGACTAAACCTCCGCACCTGCGGCATTCCTCAACTCAAGCCAACTTTGCACCTGCGCCCCATATCTCGCATCAGCGACTTCGCATGTGTGGAAATATCATCGCACCTGCGCTCCCATCCACACCACCACTTCTTCGCACCTGCGGTGCCATAGCCGCACCTGTGACTCTGCACCTGCGGCCAAAGCTTCGCAGGTGCGATCATACCAGATGACAGCAATTCCAGCCTTTTTCAAACTTCAAATATTGATCCGTTAACCACCCGGAATCCACCCGAGGTCCCCGGAACCCCGTCCAATTATACCAACCTGTTCCAAAACATAATGCGGACTTGCTCGAGGCCTCAAATCACATAAAACAACATTGAAACCACGAATCACACCCAAATCCCAACTTTATGAACTTAGAAATTTCCAACTTCTACATCTGATGCTGCAACCTATCAAATCACGTTTGATTGACCCCAAATTTTGCACACTAGTCATATTCGACATTATAGACTACTCCAACTTCGGGAATCGCATTCCGACCCCGATATCAAAATTTCCACTTCCGGTCGGATTTCTCAAAAACCGTCAAATTTCTATCTTTAGCTAAATGACTTCAAAATGACCTACGGACATCCAAATTCACTTCCGATCGCGCTCCCAACTCCAGAATCACCATACGGAGATATTCCTAGGCTCAAAAATCCTAAATGGACATCAATCACACTGAAATGCGCTTCAAGCCAAACTTAGGAAATTCCTTCAAAAATTTTGACTTCCACAATATACGTCAAAATGCTCCCGGGTTATCCAAAATACGATCTGGACATACGCCCAAGTCCGAAATCATCGAACCTGCTGGAACGTTCAAATACTGATTCGGAGTTTGTTTACTCAAGATTCCAATCTTTGTCAATTTCTCCAACTTGAGGCATCTGAAATGAGAATTTTCTTTTCAAACCAACTCTAAACTTCCCGAAATTCAATTTCGACCACACCTATTGGTAATAATACCTGAAACGAAGCTGCTCACGACCTCAAACCGCTGAACGATACGCTAGAGCTCAAAATGACCGGTCGGGTCGTTACATTCTCCCCCACTTAAATAGACTTTCATCCTCGAACATGCCAAGAACTTCTCTAGAGTTATCTGAAATAACTGTTTAACACCTCGTGCACCTTCCCGTGCTACCACAACCCAGTTGAGTAAATTAGCTTGATCAAATCTGAAGATTTCTTCTTTTATCCATATAATAAGCTGAGAACCTAGTTCCAATACCTAAAATTTCTCAGCCAGTCCTAGATCCATTATATAAACACCGTATCAACCACCACACGATATACCAGAACATGACTGCATCCCTTTGCTGAATTATCTCCATGCACCGCAAAATTCATCATCTAACCACAATGACGTTCCCTGAACCTTAATAGCCAAAATTCCACGAATCCGATGCTCCCAATGCGCCTCATGATATATATACATACATCCTGTTATAATGCTGACGAGACCACCACAACGGAGGAGATGTGTAGAATTTTATACCCAACTGCAGAGTTAACAAATCATTGAATATCTCATCTTGACTAGAATCATCGCCTCATTATGAACCTAAATAATGGTATTTGTCCTTTAATATATACTTCACATAAACTTATCGCACTGATCCCTGATCCGATAATGTCGTCTCACCCAGTATCAACTGCTCAGACAACAAATCACCCCAAACATGACCAACAGACTCACATGATACCACATCACGCCAATAGGCCATCAATCACACTGAAATGCGCTTCAAGCCAAACTTAGGAAATTCCTTCAAAAATGCTGACTTCCACAATATACACTGAACTGCTCCAGGGTTATCCAAAACCCGATCCGGACATACGCCCAAGTCTGAAATCAACATACGAACCTGCTGGAACGTTCAAATCCAGATTCAGAGTTCGTTTACTCAAGATTCCAATCTTTGTCAATTTCTTCAACTTGAGGCTTCTGAAATGAGAATTTTCTTTACAAACTAACTCTAAACTTCCCGAAATTCGATTCCGACCAAACCTACAAGTCATAATACTTGAAACAAAGCTAATCACGGCCTCAAACCGTTGAACGACGCGCTAGAGCTCAAAATGACCGATCGGGTCGTTACATTCTCCGCCACTAAAATAGACGTTCGTACTCGAACGTGCCAAGAACTTCTCTGGAGTTTTCAGAAATCACTGTTTAACGCCTCGTGCACCTGCCCGTGCTACCACAAGCCAATTGAGTAAATTAGCTAGATCAAATCTGAAGATATCTTCTTTTATCCATATAATAAGCTCAGAACCTAGTTCCAATACCTGAAATTTCTCTGCCAAGCCTAGTTCCAATATATAAACACCGTATCAACCAACACACGATATACAAGAACATGACTGCATCCCTTTCCTGAATTAGCTCCATGCACCGCAAAATTCATCATCTAACCACAATGACGTTCCCTGAACCTTAATAGCCTAAATTCCACGAATCTGATGCTTCCAGTGCACCTCATGATATATATATACATAAATCCTGTAATAATGCTGACGAGACCACGACAACGGAGGAGATGTGTAGAAATTCACACCCAACTGCAGAGTTAACAAATCATTGAATATCTCGTCTTGACTAGAATCATCGCCTCATTATGAACCTGAATAATGGTATTTGTCCTTTAATATATACTTCACATAACCTTATCGCACTGGTCCCTGATCCGATAATCTCGTCTCACCCAGTATGAACTGCTCAGACACCAAATCACCCCAAACATGACCAACAGCCTCACATGATACCAGATCACGCCAATAGGCCATCAATCACACTGAAATTCGCTTCAAGCCAAACTTAGAAAATTCCTACAAAAATGCTGACTTCCACAATATACGCCGAAACGCTCCTAGGTTATCCAAAACCCGAACCGGACATACGCCCAAGTATGAAATCATTATACGAACCTGTTGGATTGTTCAAATCCTTATTCAGAGTTCGTTTACTCAAGATTCCAATATTTGTCAATTTCTCCAACTTGAGGCTTTTGAAATGAGAATTTTCTTTCCAAACCAACTCTAAACTTCCCAAAATTCAATTCCGACCACACCTACAAGTCATAATACCTTAAACGAAGCTGCTCACGGCCTCAAACCGCTGAACGATGCGCTAAAGCTCAAAACGACCGGTCGGGTCATTATATTCTCCCCCACTTAAATAGACGTTTGTCCTCGAACGTGCCAAGAACTTCTCTGGAGTTATCTTAAATCACTGTTTAACACCTCGTGCACCTGCCCGTGCTACCACAACCTAGTTGAGTAAATTAGCTTGATCAAATCTCAAGATATCTTCTTTTATCCATATAATAAGCTCATAACCTAGTTCCAATACCTGAAATTTCTCTGCCAGGCCTAGTTCCAATATATAAACACCGTATCAACCAACACACGATATACCAGAACATGACTGCATCCCTTTCCTGAATTAGCTTCATGCACCGCAAAATTCATCATCTAACCACAATGACGTTCCCTGAACCTTAATAGCCAAAATTCCACGAATCTGATGCTCCCAATGCACCTCATGATATATATACATACATCCTGTTATAATGGTGACGATACCACCACAACGGAGGAATGTGTAGAAATTCATACCCAACTGAAGAGTCAACAAATCATTGAATATCTCATCTTGACAAGAATCATCACCTCATTATGATTCTGAATAATGGTATTTGTCCTTTAATATATACTTCACATAACCTTATCGCACTAATCCCTGATCCGATAATCTCATCTCACCCAGCATGAACTGCTCAGACAACAATTCCCCCAACCATGACCAACAACCTCACATGATACCACATCACGCCAATAGGCCATCAATCACACTGAAATGCGCTTCAAGCCAAACTTAGGAAATTCCTTCAAAAATGCTGACTTCCACAATATACACCGAAACGCTCCAGGGTTATCCAAAACCCGATCCAGACAATCGCCCAAGTCTGAAATCATCATACGAACCTGTTGGAACGTTCAAATCCAGATTCAGAGTTCGTTTACTCAAGATTACAATCTTTGTCAATTTCTCCAACTTGAGGCTTCTGAAATGAGAATTTTCTTTACAAACCAACTCTAAACTTCCCGAAATTCGATTCTGACCAAACCTACAAGTCATAATACTTGAAACAAAGCTGCTCACAGCCTCAAGCCGCTGAACGACGCGCTAGAGCTCAAAACGACCGATCGGGTCGTTACATTCTCCCCCACTTAAATAGACGTTCGTACTCGAACGTGCCAAGAACTTCTCTGGAGTTTTCAGAAATCACTGTTTAACGCCTCGTGCACCTGCCCGTGCTACCACAACCCAATTGAGTAAATTAGCTTGATCAAATCTGAAGATATCTTCTTTTATCCATATAATAAGCTCAGAACCTAGTTCCAATACCTGAAATTTCTCTGCCAGGCCTAGTTCCAATATATAAACACCGTATCAACCAACACACGATATACCAGAACATGACTGCATCCCTTTCCTGAATTAGCTCAATGCACCACAAAATTCATCATCTAACCACAATGACGTTCCCTGAACCTTAATAGCCAAATATCCACGAATCTGATGCTCCCAATGCACCTCATGATATATATATACATAAATCCTGTAATAATGCTGACGAGACCACGACAACGGAGGAGATGTGTAGAAATTCACATCCAACTGCAGAGTTAACAAATAATTGAATATCTCATCTTGACTAGAATCATCGCCTCATTATGAACCTGAATAATGGTATTTGTCCTTTAATATATACTTCACATAACCTTATCGCACTGATCCCTGATCCGATAATCTCGTCTTACCCAGTATGAACTGCTCAGACACCAAATCACCCCAAACATGACCAACAACCTCACATGATACCAGATCATGCCAATAGACCATCAATCACGCTGAAATTCGCTTCAAGCCAAACTTCGAAAATTCCTACAAAAATACTGACTTCCACAATATACGCCGAAACGCTCCTAGGTTATCAAAAACCCGAACCGGACATACGCCCAAGTATGAAATCATCATACGAACCTGTTGGATTGTTCAAATCCTTATTCGGAGTTCGTTTACTCAAGATTCCAATATTTTTCAATTTCTCCAACTTGAGGCTTCTGAAATGAGAATTTTCTTTCCAAACCAACTCTAAACTTCCCAAAATTCAATTCCGACCACACCTATAAGTCATAATACCTGAAACGAAGCTGCTCACGGCCTCAAACCGCTGAACGATGCTCTAAAGCTTAAAACGACCGGTCGGGTCATTATATTCTCCCCCACTTAAATAGACGTTTGTCCTCGAACGTGC
>MDKI01004930.1:0-15756 GCA_005239505.1 Nicotiana paniculata
AGATGTTCCAGGAACATCTGGGAAAAACAATGGAAGTTTACATTGATGACATGCTGGTAAAATGAACACTAGCGGAAAACCATTTCCAACACCTCTCTATTACCTTTGACAGTTTACGCAGGTATAATATGAAGTTGAATCCAGAAAAATGCATTTTTGGCTTAGAATCTAGAATCAGGTAGATTCTTGGTTTTCCTTGTATCAAACAGGGGAATAGAGGTAAATCCTGATCAAATTAAAGCTATAGAAGAAATACTTGATGTACTTATAAACAAAAAAGAAGTTCAAAGACTAACGGGAAGAATTTTATCCTTAGGAAGATTTATTTCCAAATCTTCTGAGATAAGTTTTAAATTATTTGCAGTTCTCAAAAAGAAAAATCGGTTCGAATGGACTGAAGAATGTCAACAGGCTCTCAAAGACCTAAAGGCTTATCTATCAAAACCTTTGTTGCTGTCAAAGCCGAAGGAGGGGGAGCGGCTATACGTCTACCTTGATGTCTCGTAAATTGTTGTAAGTGCAGTATTGGTAAGGGAGAATAAAGGTAAATAATCTCCTATTTATTATGGAAGCAAGACATTACTAGATGTTGAAACTAGGTATCCACATCTAGAAAAGTTAGCCTTAGCTCTAATCATGGCATCTATAAATTAAGGTCATACTTTCAATGTCATCCAATCACAGTTGTGACCTCGTATCCATTAAGAAACATACTGCATAAACAAGAACTATAAGGAAGATTAGCCAAGTGGGCCATAGAATTAAGTGAGCATGAAATAATATATCGGCCTAGGACTGCAATCAAGTCCCAAATCTTAGCTGATTTTGTCGTTGATTTTAGTAATAACATTGTCCCTGAAGTGGAAAAAGAGTTACAACTCTTCAACGGTGTTAATCCAGGTATATGGACCCTATTTACCGATGGTTCTTCCAATATAAAAGGTGTCGGCTTAGGCATAGTTTTAATATCACCCACGGGTGAAAAGACAGGACAGGCTATCAAATGTTATCCTATAATTAACAATGAAGCAAAGTACGGAGTTGTTATTACAGGAATAGAACTTGCACGAGAGATTTCAATCGAGCTAATCGTGATCAAAAGCGATTCCCAATTGGTAGTAAATAAGATGCAGGGGACTTACTGTCACGCCCCAAAATCGAGGGACGCGACCGGCACTCAACCGGGTGACCCTAGTCAAGCGAACCTGCTTTGCCTTTCCTATCCAACGCGCTTCCCCGTGTTTATATCATCCATTATTTATGTGAAGCAATGGGATAAGCTTAAAACTGTGCGATTACCACAATAAATCCAATTTCTCCTTTCCTCATTTTACATTATTATACTAGATTTCCCAAAACATACATAATAGATACAACATTTCCCAATACGGACCCTGATTACGAGCAAATACAACCACTGCCCAAAATATATATATACACCCACATAGTGTATACGGAGCCTCTAAGAGTACTAGGAGTTTATACAATACTTGCCGGCAACAAGGCCCCGGCTATACCTTACGATACATAATATACTCAAAAGGAGATGGCATGAACTACACATGGCTCCGAGAGGAAGTGGGGCTCACCAGTACAGCTGAGAAAGGATGAGGAGAAAGCACCACTAACGGCGAGCTGAGAAACCTGCTATGGACCCACCTACATCCATATAAAAAGATGTAGCGCCCCCGGCAAAAGGGACGTTAGTACTGTGGAATAGTACTAGTATGTATGAACAAACTTTATCCCAAGTACAATCAAACAATACACAATTAAGAAACAGTAATAGAACCAATTAATCAATGCACGTGGAAGGAAACAACCAAAATCAAACAAGTTTCACAATCTCTCCTTTTTCCCTTTCAACATCACCATATTCAAAAGGTTCCCAGATTTTTCATTTCGATAGTGATAATGATCACATTCCATCCTTATTACCTCGGCCACCCTTATTGCCTCACACCTTATCAAGCTTATTACTTTGTGTTGCGGCGTGCAATCTGATCCCACCTGACAATCATATTTCATAACAGTAACCACAAACAATTACATCACAAGAATCATCACTTCAAGGAATACAAGTTCATATCAACAATTTATGTATTTGGGCCCAAGGCACCATAACTCTCATCAAGTAGTAATTTCATGAACACGGTGTTTCCACAGTCGCTCAATTCAGTTACATTATTTCACAATACTCTTTTTCATTACTTTCCACGTATGGCTTCCAACTATTTTACACATTCCCATATTTGAGCACATTATCAATATTTCGTTCATTACACATCAAACACCTTTCACAACTTCATACAACGCAGTAGCATGACAATCAACCAGGAAAATCAGAGAATAGAATCTCGCGCCTCAACACGTCTGAACAATCAGTTCACATATTTCCAAACAAGGTACACCTACCAAATACTCGGACTCAACAAGAGGATTCTTCGAAGGTTAAAGTTATCCATACATACCTCGAACCGGGATTTTCCCTTAGTTTCTATCTCAAATCACCGGGCCTTCTAGCACCTTCAATCTAATTCATAATGCGGCACATGTAAACTTAGAATTAGGAATCATGAACATGTCTTGAACTCATTTGAGCTTTCTATCAAACACTAGGTGTTCTTTTTAGATTAAATAACCCTTCTTTAGTGAAAGATTACCCCAACCTATTTTCCTTAACTAGATTATGGTAGATTGGGTACATGCATGCAAGGTTCTTAACCCCGTCTTTATGAACTATCCTACCCATGTTTCATTTTAACAAAATCTGGAAATTTAGGGTTAATGGGGTGGAAGCTTACCTCTTAGAGTGAAGAAATTTGTGTTCTACTTGATTAATTCCAAGCTTGAGTGATGAAGGAAGACCAATTTGATGAAGTTGGGACTTGCTCTTTATAGAACCCACTCTTTCCTCTCTCTAATATCTCAGAAAAGTGGTTAAAAATGAAGGGGATGGGTGTTTTTAATGAACTGGGGTCGGGTGTTAAATTTAGAAAAATAGAATCCCGACACAAGAATGCGGTCAGGAATGCAATCGCATTCCTCACATGCGGTTCGCAGAAGCGGCCGCATATGGACCTCAAGATGGGCCAAAATTCGAAACACACTGCCCAGGTATGCGACCATTATGCGGTCCTCATACACGTTATGAGATCGCATAATGCGTCGCATAACTTCCCTCCCAAAACCAAAGGCAACAATGTGACAGCTATGCGATCCGCAGAACTGAAATGTGATCGCATATTGGACCCCATAGTTGACCTCAAATGGGGCAGTGATCTGCCCGTGTATGCGACCATTATGCGGTCTGCATACACGTTATGCGATCGCATAGTGCGTCGCATAACACCTATTTTTTGGAAAATTTTATTCTTTAAGTCTCGGGGTACTTTTTACTCAATTTAGGTCCGTTTTAAAATTTTCCACAATAAAAACAACGCGGGGACTCATTCGGGCATTATTTTAAAACGAGAAAATGTTACGGGTCTTTACATCCTCCCCCCTTAAAATAATTCGTCCTCGAATGAGGGTTTTGGAAATCAATTAGTTTTGAAAGCATGACATGCAACTTCCAGATTTTCACTAACTCCAATATTTCAGAAAAATTTTGCCAGAGTTCCCTTTGTAATTAGACCTACCTACCTGTCAGAGAGCCCCCGAAACACATTTCCAAGCACCATTACACAATTTTAATCACCCAATAACTCACACACAACGTTGTTACCTCAACAATTGGCAATTATTCAATCATTTTGTTAACTACACATAGTTCTTTCTTCTCATACCACAAATTTGCACATGATTCACATTTTTGCACATAACTTGGTAGTTTTAATGAGTCTCATACAACCCAATCACCTCAATATACTATATTCATTTCAATTAATCATTACCAACCTACACTACTATTAATCATTTGCCTAACACATATGTTCCACAAAACATTCATTTACCTCAAGGGTTGCACACTACCCAAATAGAACTGCGGGTTCAGTTTTAGCACACATTGGGAAATTACAACAATAAGGCAATTAGGGGAAGATGGGGTGCTTTTGCACAAAACCGGACATAAAATATAATTTTCTTAGAGATGACAGTTCTGACGAACACTACTAGACTTATTCAAACAAATGGGGATATTTTTCTTTCATCTCATTTTCCGCTTCCCACGTGGCTTCCTCAATGTGCTGACTTCGCCACAATACTTTAACTGGAGCAATTTCTTTGTTCCTCAATCTACGGACATGTCTATCAAAAATAGCAACCAGAACCTCTTCATACGATAATCCTTCATTAACCTCAATGGTCTCAACTGGCACGATGGCTGATGGATCTCCAACCACTTTCTTCAACATGGACACGTGGAACACCGGGTGCACTAATGACAATTCAGTGGATAATTCCAACCTATAAGCCACTTGCCCTATCCTTTGAGCAATCCGATATGGCCCGACATACCTTGGGCTCAATTTCCCTTTCTTCCCAAACAACATCACTCCCTTCATGGGAGATACTTTCAAGAATATCCAATCATCAACTTGGAATTCCAATTCTCTTCGACGAGCGTCCGCATAGGATTTTTGATGGATTTGAGCAGTTTTCATCCTCTCCCGAATGACTCTGACTTTTTCCAATGCCTGGTGCACAAGATCTGGCCCTAACAATTCTGCTTCACCAACCTCGAACCACCCAATTGGAGATCTACACCTCCTTCCGTATAATGCCTCAAATGGGGCCATCTGGATACTAGCGTGAAAGCTGTTATTGTAAGCAAATTCGATAGGCGGTAAATGATCATCCCAACTACCCTTGAAGTCCAACACACAATCCCGTAACATATCTTCAAGCGTCTGGATAGTTCGCTCTGCCTGACCATCAGTCTGCGGATGGAAAACTGTGCTGAGATTTAACTGAGTACCCAAACCTTGCTGAAATTTTCTCCAAAAATTAGTCGTGAACTGGGCTCCTCGGTCTGAGATAATGAAAATTGGGGTACCGTGAAGCCTTACTATTTCCTTGGTATACAACTGAGCGTACTGTTCTGCAGCATCGGTAGACTTGACCGGCAAGGAGTGCGCTGATTTCGTGAGTCGATCCACTATCACCCAAATTGAGTCGAACTTGCGCTGAGTGCGAGGTAACCCTACCAATAAATCCATGTTGATCATCTCCCATTTCCACATTGAAATTTCCATAAGCTGATTTAACCCACCAGGCCTCTGATGCTCGGCCTTCACCTGCTGATAATTCGGACATTTAGATACAAAATCCACTACGCCCCTTTTCATACCGCTCCACCAATAAATCTCCCGGAGATCTTGATACATTTTCATAGAACCTGGGTGCACGGAATACCTGGAATTGTGAGCTTTCGCCATCACCCTCTCCCGAATATTATCCACATTAGGAACACATAACCTTCCCTGGCACCGCAAAACACCATCATCGCTCCCGAGTGAAAATGCCAAAATCTTGCCATTCAAAACTGCCTCCTTCAACTGCGCCAATGCTGGATCAATAAACTGCTTCTCCTTGACTTCCGCTACAAGTGATGATTCTGCCCCATTATGCACCATGACTTTCCCCTTGTCTGAGGTCGAGAGACAGACCACCAGACTAGCCAATTGACAAACCTCCCGAGCCAACGGCCTCTGATCTATCTCCAAATGAGCCAGACTACCCATAGACTTCCGACTGAGAGTGTCGGCCACTATGTTTGCTTTTCCCGGATGGTACATAATGTTCATATCATAATCCTTAAGCAATTCTAACCATCGCCGCTGCCTTAAATTCTACTCCTTCTGTTTGAACAAATATTGGAGACTCTTGTGGTCTAAGAACACGTCCACATGGACCCCATACAAATAATGCCGCCAGATTTTTAATGCAAACACAACTGCTGTGAGTTCTAAATCATGCGTCGGATAATTATTCTCATGATTCTTGAGTTTCCTGGAATCATAGGCTAAACCTTCCCGTGTTGCATCAACACACATCCCAAACCAACCCTTGAAGCATCGCAATAAACCACAAATCCCTCCATGCATTCTGGCAAAGTTAACACCGGTGCTGAAGTCAATCTAGATTTCAATTCCTGAAAGCTCTTTTCACAAGCTTCGGTCCATTGGAACTTAGTTGCCTTCTGCATCAATTTAGTAAATGGGGAGGCGAGGGTAGAGAACCCCTCTACAAACCTCCGATAATACCCGGCTAGACCCAAGAAACTGAGAATATTTGTCGGGGTCGTTGGTCTAGGCCAATCCTTTACCGCTGTGATTTTCTGGGGATCAACCTTAATCCCTTCTCTGGAAACAACATGTCCCAAAAATGTGACTGACTCCAACCAAAATTCACATTTTGAAAACTTTGCATACAATTGGTGCTGATGAAAAGTCTGTAGAACTGCCCTGAGGTGATTAGCATGATCCTTCCGACTTCGCGAGTAGACAAGGATGTCATCAATAAAAACAATCACGAAGGAGTCAAGAAACGGTTTGAAAACCCGATTCATAAGATCCATGAAAGCCGCTGGAGCATTGGTCAGTCCAAAGGACATTACCAAAAATTCAAAATGGCCATAACGAGTTCTGAAGGCGGTCTTAGGAATATTCTGCTCTCTGATCTTCAACTGGTGATACCCCGACCGTAAATCAATTTTGGAGAAGAACCTCGCACCCTGCAATTGGTCGAACAAATCATCTATCCGAGGCAATGGATACTTGTTTTTGATAGTGACTTTGTTGAGCTGTCGATAATCAATACACATCTGAAGAGACCCATCCTTCTTCCTGACGAAAAGAACCAGAGTGCCCCACGGCGACACACTCGGCCGAATTAACCCCTTCTCTAATAAGTCCTTCAACTGCTCGTGGAATAGATATTGGTTGCATATGTGGCAATACATCAATTCCAAAATCGATCTCTCTATCTGACGGAATCCCTGGAAGCTCGTCCGAAAATACTTCAAGAAACTCACTCACGACTGGGACGGACTCGGGGGCAGACACTTCTGAAGTGGTGTCCGCAACTCGGAATGATAAACACACCCCTTTTTAATCATCTTCGAGGCCTTAAGGTAGGAAATAAACCTACCCTTTGGCACCACACCATTCCCTTTCCACTCAATAACTGACTCATTAGGAAACTCTAGTCTCATAATTCTGGTTCGACAGTCGAGTTTAGCAAAGCACGAGTAAAGCCAATCCATTCCCATGATAACATCGAAATCTACCATCCATAGTTCGATAAGATCGGCCGTGGTATCTCGACCAAACACCGTGGCAACACAATTTCTATAGACTCGTGCGGATGTAATGGAATCACCAACCGGAGTTGACACAGAGAACGGCTCATGGAGTTGTTCGGGTTCTATCCAAAAACTTGAAGCAATAAATGGGGTAACATTGGACAACGAGGACCTCGGATCAATAAGAGCAAAACAATCAAGGGCTTGAACAGCCAAAATACCTGTAACAACATCCGGAGAAGCCTCCGCACTCTGGCGACCACTTAAAGCATAGAACCGGCTGGGTCCACCTCTACCACGAGCTCCACCTCTAACTGCACCACTCCCTGCTGGAGCTGGAGGACGTACTGAAGATGCGGCTACTGAAGAACCGGACGGCTGAGCAAAACCACTACCCATGCCCTAACTGGGCACACGATAATCCCACCGAATATGACCTCTCACCCCACACCCGTAGCATACCGGGATATCCAGGTAACAAGGCTCGGTATGGAACCTCCCATACTTAGGGCACGAAGCCCTTCTCTGCTGCTAGAACCTCCCTCCTGGACGACCAGATTGATGGGGTCTCCTATTGTCCGATCCTGGTCCCTAGCGACTGCTCTGCTGGTAACGGGGCACTGATGGAAGTGCACTGGATGAGGACTGAGCATAAGACTGGGATGGCCCTGATGGTCCTCTCCCCTGAACTGGTCTCCCTCCTCCAACTGAACTCCCCGAGTAGCCCGTTGACCGGGCCCTGCTGATACTCTCCCTCTCCGACCTTATCTTCAATTTTCTAGCCTCTATGGCCTGGTCGAATCCCACTATCTTACCATAATTCATGTCTGAGTGCAAGGCAACTGTAGCAGCTTCATTCACAACCAAGGGACTGAGGCCCTGAACAAACCGTCGAACTCTGGCATCCATAGTCGATACTAACTGAGGAGCGTACTTGGACAACCTCACGAACTCCATGTGGTACTCCCACACACTCATGTTACCCTGCTTGAGAGCCTCAAACTCTTTGGCACGGGTTGCCATAGTCTCGGTACGCAAGAAGTGATCCATGAAAGCATCAACGAACTCATCCCTCTCGCTGGAGGACTTCCCTCCCCACGGGAATCCTCCCACATCTCGAACCAGGAATACGTTGCTCCCTCAACCTATAAGATTCTAACTCAACCCCCTTTGTCTCTGTAGCCTTCATAACCCGAAGCTTCTTGTACATTTCATCTAGAAAGTCCTGCGGATCGGCCTCTGGATCAATACCTGAGAACTCTGGAGGGGCCAACCGCAGAAACTGGTTGACTCTGGAACCAGCGGAATCTCCCTGTCTGCTAGAGGACGCAGGGGCAGCATGAGATCTTTGAGCCTGAGCGTCCACTAACTGGGTCAACATATGAATAGCTCCCCTGAGGTCCCCATCGGAAGTACCGGGACCTGGAGCCGGAACCGAAGAAGGATCGGGAATATCGGCAGGAGGGATGGTAGCACCCGCCGCCGCATCAGGAATAGGAACACTCTGATCTGGAATAGATAGGCCAGATGGATTCAAGGTCGGGGATTCGCTCTCACCACACCAACGGTTACAGAATTCACGGCCACACTTGGGGAGGCATTGGCCTCTAAGACGCGAGCTCTCTTCTTTGGTGCCATCACTGAAAATTTTGGAACAGATTACAAATTAGACAAGAATATTTTCACCTTCCACTTCACCGCACGATATAGAATAACAATGAAAAGGTGTTTTCCTAAATGTCCATGTAGCCCCCTAATTATAGATGTGGTCGAAAACACACCGATAAGAAGGGATCTACTAGGCATGGCTCCGAGACATCCTAGGACACTTTTAAAACCTTAGGCTCTGATACCAAGTTTGTCACGCCCCAAAATCGAGGGGCGCGACCAGCACTCAACCGGGTGACCCCAGTCAAGCGAAACTGCTTTGCCTTTCCTACCCAACGCGCTTCCCCGTGTTTATATCATCCATTAATTATGTGAAGCAGTGGGATAAGCTTAAAACTGTGTGATTACCACAATAAATCAAATTTCTCCTTTCCTCATTTTACATTATTATACTAGATTTCCCAAAACATACATAATAGATACAACAATTCCCAATACGGACCCTGATTATGAGCAAATACAACCACTGCCCAAAATATATATATACACCCACATAGTGTCTACGGAGCCTCTAAGAGTACTAGGAGTTTATACAATACTTGCCGGCAACAAGGCCCCAGCCATATTCAAGAGGTTCCCAGATTTTTCATTTCGATAGTGATAATGATCACATTCCATCCTTATTACCTTGGCCACCCTTATTACCTCGGCCACCCTTATTGCCTCACACCTTATCAAGCTTATTACTTTGTGTTGCAGCGTGCAACCCGATCCCACCTGAAAATCATATTTCATAACAGTAACCACAAACAATTACATCACAAGAATCATCACTTCAAGGAATACAAGTTCATATCAACAATTTATGTATTTGGGTCCAAGGCACCATAACTCTCATCAAGTAGTAATTTCATGAACACGGTGTTGCCACAATCGCTCAATTCAGTTACATTATTTCACAATACTCTTTTTCATTACTTTCCACGTATGACTTTCAACTATTTTACACATTCCCACATTTGAGCACATTATCAATCTTTTGTTCATTACACATCAAACACCTTTCACAACTTCATACAGCGCAGTAGCATGACAATCAACCAGGAAAATCAGAGAACAGAATCTCGCGCCTCAATACGTCTGAACAATCAGTTCACATATTTCCAAACAAGTTACACCTACCAAATACTCGGACCCAACAAGAGGATTCTACGAAGGCTAATATATCGTCCTAGGACTGCAATCAAGTCTCAAATCTTAGCTGATTTTGTCGCTGATTTTAGTAATAGCATTGTCCCTGAAGTGGAAAAAGAGTTACAACTCTTCAACGGTGTTAATCCGGGTATATGGACCCTATTTACCGATGGTTCTTGCAATATAAAAGGTGTCGGCTTAGGCATAGTCTTAATATCACCCACGGGTGAAAAGACAGGACAGGGTATCAAATGTTATCCTATAACTAACAATGAAGCAGAGTACGAAGTTGTTATTACAGGAATAGAACTTGCACGAGAGATTTCAATCGAGCAAATCGTGATCAAAATCGATTCCCAATTGGTAGTAAATCAGATGCATGGGACTTACTGTCACGCCCCAAAATCGAGGGACGCGACCGGCACTCAACCGGGTGACCCTAGTCAAGCGAACCTGCTTTGACTTTCCTACCCAACGCGCTTCCCCGTGTTTATATCATCCATTATTTATGTGAAGCAATGGGATGAGCTTAAAACTGTGCGATTACCACAATAAATCCAATTTCTTCTTTCCTCATTTTACGTTATTATACTAGATTTCCCAAAACATACATAATAGATACAATATTTCCCAATACGGACCCTGATTACGAGCAAATACAACCACTGCCCAAAATATATATATACATCCACATAGTGTCTACGGAGCCTCTAAGAGTACTAGGAATTTATACAATACTTGCCGGCAACAAGGTCCCGGCTATACCTTATGATACATAATATACTCAAAAAGAGATGGCATGAACTACATATGGGTCCGAGAGGAAGTGGGGCTCACCAGTACAGCTGAGAAAGGATGAGGAGAAAGCACCACTAACGGAGAGCTTAGAAACCTGCTATGGACCTACCAACATCCATATAAAAAGATGTAGCGCCCCCGGCAAAAGGGACGTTAGTACTGTGGAATAGTACTTGTATGTATGAACAAAATGTATCCCAAGTACAATTAAATAATGCACAATTAAGAGACAATAATAGAACCAATCAATCAATGCACGTGGAAGAAACAACCAAAATCAACGAGTTTCACAATCTCTCATTTTTCCCTTTCAACATCACCATATTCAAGAGGTTCCCAGATTTTTCATTTCGATAGTGATAATGATCACATTCCATCATTATTACCTCGGACACCCTTACTACCTTGGCCACCTTTATTGCCTCACACCTTATCAAGCTTATTACTTTGTGTTGCAGTGTGCAACCCGATCCCACCTGACAATCATATTTCATAACAGCAACCACAAACAATTACATCACAAGAATCATCACTTCAAGGAATACAAGTTCATATCAACAATTTATGTATTTGGGCCCAAGGCACCATAACTCTCATCAAGTAGTAATTTCATGAACACGGTGTTGCCACAATCGCTCAATTCAGTTACATTGTTTCACAATACTCTTTTTCATTACTTTCCACGTATGGCTTTCAACTATTTTAAACATTCCCACATTTGAGCATATTATCAATCTTTCGTTCATTACACATCAAACACCTTTCACAACTTCATACAACACAGTAGCATGACAATCAACTAAAGGTGTCAAACGGACTGGGTCAACCCGTTTTCGGACCGGCCCAGACCGGTTGAAACCGGACCCGGACTGGCCCGGTACAAAGGGGGCCGGGTGGGCTGGGTTTAAGGGGTAAGGGGAGTTGGGCCGTTTACATTTTTTCTACTGGTTACCCGGACCGGTCAACAATTTTTCCTGTAGAACCGGTTAACCAGCCTGGCCCGGCCCAGTTTAACGACTGTTTTCAAATTTATTTATTTTTATTTTTTAAAAGTTATTTAGGACCGGTTGCAATGGCCAGGTGGCTTTTGGCCATTGAAGTATTAAATGTAAACTTTAATTTGAAAGTTTAAACTTGCAAATTATATTATTATAAGTGCAATTTTTTTCCATCTTCATTGTATTCTATATTTCTATTATCTTAAAATTTAAATTCTTAATGATATATTCAAATATACGAATTTTAAAATCTTTGCATCCTTTATTCAAACACTATTTTTATAAGATTATTTTTTTGTTTATATTTTTACGATAGTTATAACAAATACAAAAAAAAAAATTAAAAAAATAATTTAACGCTAACCCGACCCGGCCCGGCCCCTTTGACTCGTAACCCTTACGGTTCAATTTTTACCCGGATGGACCCAGACCCGTTAAACCCGGTAAGCCCCAACCCGTAACCGGCCCGATTATGAACCCGGACGGTTCAATTTTTTCCCTACCCAGCCCGACCCGGCCCACCCGTTTAACACCCATACAATCAACCAGGAAAATCAGAGAATAGAATCTCACGCCTTAACACGTCTGAACAATCAATTCACATATTTCCAAACAAGGTACACCTACCAAATACTCGGACCGAACAAGAGGATTCTTCAAAGGTTAAAGTTAGCCATACATACCTCGAATCAGGATTTTTCCTTAATTTCTATCTCAAATCACCGGGCCTTCAAGAACCTTCAATCTGATTCATAATGCGGCACATTTAAACTTAGAATTAGGAATCATGAACATGTCTCGAACTCATTAGAGCTTTCTATCAAACACTAGGTGTTCTTTTTAGATTAAATAACCCTTCTTAGTGAAAGATTACGCCAACCTATTTTCCTTAACTAGATTATGGTAGATTGGGTACATGCATGCAAGGTTCTTAACCCCGTCTTTATGAACTATCCTACCCATGTTTCATTTTAACAAAATCTGGAAATTTAGGGTTAATGGGGTGGAAGCTTACCTCTTAGAGTGAAGAAATTTGTGTTCTACTTGATTAGTTCCAAGCTTGAGTGATGAAGGAAGACCAAATTGATGAAGTTGGGACTTTCTCTCTCTAGAACCCACTTTTTCCTCTCTCTAATATCTCAGAAAAATGGTTAAATATGAAGGGGAGGGGTGTTTTTAATAAACTGGGGTCGGGTGTTAAAATTAGAAAAATAGAAGCCCGACACAAGAATGCGGTCAGGAATGCGATCGCATTCCTGACATGCGGTCTGCAGAACCGGCCGCATAATGGCCCTCAAGATGGGCCAAAATTTGAAACACACTGCCCAGGTATGCGACCATTGTGCGGTCCGCATACACGTTATGAGATCTCATAATGCGTCGCATAACTTCCCTCCCAAAACAAAAGGCAACAATGCGACAGCTATGTGGTCCACAGAACTGAAATGCGGTCGCATATTGGACCGCATAGTTGACCTCAAATGGGGCAGTGATCTGCCCGTGTATGCGACCATTATGCGATCCGTATACACGTTATGCGATCCCATAGTGCGTCGCATAACACCTATTTTCTGGAAAATTTTATTCTTTAAGTCTCGGGGTACTTTTTACTCAATTTAGGTCTGTTTTAAAATTTTCCACAATAAAAACAACTCGGAGACTCATTCGGGCATTATTTTAAAATGAGAAAATGTTACGGGTCTTTACACCTACATCGATCGAGAGACTCGGATGCTACAATATCTAGAAAAGGCACGAGAGCTCGTGAGACAATTCAAAACATGGAAGGTAGTACAAATACCTAGAGAGGAAAATGCAGAAGCAGATGCATTAGCTAACCTCGCAGTAGTCATAGAAGCAAAAAACAAGTACAATGCAATTGTCATTCATATATTCCATTTAGCGATCGACCAGGATAGAAATGAGGTAACTTTCCACAATTTAACCTGGGATTGGAGAAATGAAATCCTAATTTTTTTACAGAATGGCACTGTACCTGAAGACAAGAAAACAGCTCAAGCACTTCGCTACAAAGCTGCACGGTACTGCCTCATTCGCAACTCATTATATCGCAAGATGTTCGGAGGGCCCCTAGCAAAATGCCTCGGACCTAACCAAACGAAGTTTGTGATGAAAGAAGTCCATGAAGGACACTGTGGAAATCACTCAGGGGCGAGATCCTTAGTAAAAACCATAATCAGAGCTAGATATTATTGGCCTGAGATGGAAGAAGAGGCCGAGGACTTCGTATCCAAATGCGACAGGTGCCAAAGGTTTGACAATAACATGCATCGACCAGCGGAATTATTGCATCCAATAAATCCCCATGGCCCTTCATGAAATGGGGGATGGACATAGTGGGACCTCTTCTCACAACTAAAGGACAGGTATGATTTTTGCTCGTGCTAACCGACTATTTTACAAAATGGGTAGAGGCAGAAGCGTTCAAACAGGTGCGAGAAAAGGAAGTTAAAAGTTTCTTATGGCGAAACATAATATTCCGCTTTGGGGTACCAAAGGAGATTGTGTGTGATAATGGCCCACAATCCATAGGCTCGCAAATCACAGAATTCTTCAAAAACTGGCAAATTAAACGGATCACTTCAACGCCATACCATCCTGTGGCTAACGGTCAGGCTGAGTCAATGAATAAAGTCATCATAAACAATATAAAGAAGTGGCTAGATAGAGCCAAAGGAAACTGGCCTGATGAGTTACCAGCGGTACTATGGGTATACAGAACAACTTCAAAAACAGCCACAAGAGAAACTCCGTTCGTTCTTGTCTATGACTCAGAAGCCTTAATACCTGTAGAGATTGGCGAACCAAGATTAAGGCTTACAACAGCCACAGAGGAAGAAAACGATGATGAATTGAGGACCAATATGGACCTGCTCGAAACACGGAGAGAAATAGCACTGATACGGATGGCAGCTCAAAAACAAATCATAGAGCGTTATTACAATCATAAAGCTCATCTCAGGTACTTCAAGATTGGGGACTTCGTCCTCAAAAAAGTCTTTCAGTCAACGAAAAAAGCAGGCGCAGGAAAGCTAAATCCAAATCGGGAAGGACCCTACAAAATTCGAGGCATAGCTGGGAAGGGTGCCTACGAGTTGGAAGCTATGGACGGAAGAATCCTACCAACAAGTTGGAATGCCATTCACTTGAAGAAATACTACTTTTAAGGAAAAGAAGTAACCCCCGTCAGGTATCACACGTTCGATTTTATTTTGAACATTTAAAATTTTACTAACCTTTTTAGATGATAGGCATAAGGATAACCCATCACCATATGATGATATTAGACCTGCAAAGACGCGAGGAAATAACTAAATTTCCGGTCTAGGGTTACACTTTCTGATGGATGTTTTGAAGGGTTAAGCAATCATCATCTAAAAACTATATACCTTCGAGTCCCGTACGTTTTTCCTTTTCAGGAAAAGGACCACAAGGAAGGAATAGTCAAGTACTCGAGATTTCGTTCTTCAAAGCTCAAACACTTGGGGCACTATACAGTATGGAAGGCAAAGACGAAGCAAAAAAGACTATGAAAAAGTCAAAGCTCGAGCCTAAAAATCCATCTATCCAACAAGTCAAGTGATACGAGCAAAATCGAAAGAGCCAAAGACTCAAACACAAAGCCTAATCCAAAAAACCTTCGAACATGTTCAGGTTAAAAGGAAAAATGTTAGCTACGAGGAAGAAATGCGCATCTTTGTACTTATTCAAAAGAAAGACTGTTGTAACCAAAAACAGTTATGGATAAAAGATCATCATCATTGTACTCATTCAATATTGTTGTAACAAAAAACAGTTACGAAATCTTTGTACTCGTATAGAAAGCTGTTATCAAATAAAATAGTTACGGATGAAAGATCAAAATCCTTGTACTTGTTCAAAAAACTG
>ML308540.1:0-35976 GCA_005239505.1 Nicotiana paniculata
TCTTCTACACTTGGAGTATTTTCCTTTGGTTCTTTCCGAGGTCGTTTAGGTCTTTCACTTAACAACTCGCATTCAGTTTTATATGGATAGATGCTTTCAAAGAATTTAGCATTATCTGATTCCATTACCGTATTAACATGCATCTCTGGATTATCATTTTTATGAACCAAAAACCGAAGTGCTTTATTATTTGTAGCATATCCAATGAAATGACAATCTACTGTTTTTTGTCCGATTTTAACCCTTTTAGGTAAAGGAACTTGTATCTTTGCTAGACACCCCCATACTTTGAAATATTTCAAGTTGGGTTTTCTTCCTTTCCATTTTTCATATGAAATAGATTGCATTTTGCTGTGGGGTATTCTGTTGAGTATTCAGTTAGCTGTAAGGATAGCTTCCCCCCAAAAACTCTGCGGTAATCCGAAACTTATTAATAAAGAATTCATCATTTCCTTTAATGTCCGATTTTCCTTTCCGCATTTCCGTTGGATTGAGGTGTGTAAGGTGCAGTAGTTTGATAGATAATTCCATATTCCGAACATATTTCTGCAAATGGAGATTCATATTCTCCACCTCTATCACTTCTAATCATTTTGATCTTTTTATTCAATTGATTCTCCACTTCATTGTTGCATTTCTTAAATGCTTCAATTGCTTCATCCTTACTATTAAGCAAATAAACATAACAATATCGAGTGCAATCGTCAACAAATTAATAAAATACTTTTTCCCACCTCGAGATAGTGTGGACTTCATATCGCAAGTGTCAGTATGAATTAATTCTAAAGGATTTTAATTCCTTTCAACAGACTTATAAGGATGTTTTACAAACTTAGATTCAACACATATTTGGCATTTCGATTTATTACACTCGAATTTAGGCAATACTTCTAAATTAATTAACTTCCGCAAGGTTTTATAATTGACATGTCCTAAAGGAATATGCCATATATCATTTGACTCCAATAAATAAGAAGAAGCTGAAATTTTATTCATACTGTCAACAACCATTACATTGAGTTTGAAAAGTCTCTCCGTGAGATAGCCTTTTCCAACATACATTTCATTCTTGCTTACAACAACTTTATCGGAAAAATTACACATTTGAATCCATTCTTCACAAGTAAAGAAGTAGAAACTAAATTCTTCCTAATAGCAGGAACATGAAGAACGTTGTTGAGCGTTAACACCTTGCCGGAAGTCAATTTCAGGAATATCTTCCCATAACCTTCAATCTTGGCTGTTGCATTATTTCCCATGAAAATTTGTTCTTCAGGACCAGCAGTAGAGTAAGTCGCAAATGCTTCTTTGACAGCACAAACATGTCAAGTGGCTCCAGAGTCAATCCACCACTCATTCAGATTTCCAACTAGGTTGTATTCCGAAAGCATTGCACAAAGATCATCAATGTCATCATTCTTCTCCACTATGTTGTCTTGTCCCTTCTTTTTATCCTTTTTGGGAGATGACAATAGGGGATTTGTGACCAACTCTTCCACAATTGTAGCAGTTACCCTTAAATTTCTTTTTGTTCTGCTCCTTATTCTGTCCAGAAGACCTCTCTTCTTACTTTTTGGAGCAGTCTCCTCAACGATATTAGCTCCCATGATCGTTGATTTTCCACGAGACTTCTTCTTGGCAGTTTTGTTGCCTTCCTCAATCTTGAGACGTATCACAAGATCTTCCAACTTCATTTCTTTGCGCTTGTGCTTAAGATAGTTCTTGAAATATCTCCAAGAAGGAGGCAATTTTTCAATCATTGCATCCACTTGAAATGCTTCATTCGCGACCATACCTTCAGCAATAAGGTCGTGAAAAATAAGTTGAAGCTCCTGAACTTGGGTTCCTACAGTTTTGTTGTCTAGAAACTTGGCAACCACGAACTTCTTCAAGCATGCATCTACCGTCTTGTACTTCTTCTCAAGTGCGTCCCATAATTCTTTCGAAGTATTCAGCGCACTGTACACATTGTACAAGTCATCCTCTAAAGTGCTTAAGATATAGCCTTTGCAAAGAAAATCTGCCTACTTCCACGCCTCAACAATCATGATTTTCTAGTTGTCTGGCATGTCCGCAGCAGGCACTGGAGGTTCTTCACTAGTGAATTTCTACATACCAAGTGTGGTAAGCTAGAAAAACACCCTTTGCTTCCATCCTTTGAAGTTGGCTCCAGAAAATTTCCCCGGTTTCTCTGCCGATGGAACAGTAGTTCAGCTTGACGAGGCTATCGTCGTTGCCGCAACAATTGTAGAAGAATTTCCGTTATCAATTGCCATTTCTCACTGTCAACAACAGAAGAGTTCAATTAATGGCAAAACCAGAACAGAAAATAATATTGTAATTAAAAATAAACAGTACGTATAATAAATAAAAATCAAAGTTTTTATATACTGTTTCACAGAAAATGATGAAGTTTTTATGTTCTTCAAATCGTTTTCTGAATTCCAATATTCTGATGAAGTTTTTATATCTTCAAATCAGAATAGTAAAATTCAGAAGGAGTAGAAAACCATACAGGTTTTAATCTCCACAAACAGAATACAAAATATAATAAAAATGTAATTTCCTTAAGATTGTTAGTCAATCTATATTGCTGTAAAACCAATAAAGCATTAAACTCCAGAAACAGAAAGTTAGTAGAAAAGTTTAACGAAATAAATTCTGAAAAATAGTATAGGAATAAATCGAGCCCACTGAATGCGCAGTATGTCCTTAAGGAAATTATTCCCCTCAAGTACCCGAAGTGTTTGAATATTATCCTCCCAGGATAGAACGATTTAACTCACCAGCGTGTTGGTACCAAAAACGTCGATGTAACAGCGAATCACTCGAAGGCTGTAAAACACACTGGAAAAGTATTATGCAGAACAAGAAGAAGATAATCACAAAATTTAGTAAGTAAAAATTCTGGGATTCAAGGCATGTTCATAGACTATTTTGCACTGATTCTGAAAAGGTTTGCAACATTTCAGAACAGTCATAGCTGTTGGAACAGGAAGGAATATTGTGAAAAAATTCAAAACGGATTTAAAATAATTCGGGAAAGAAAAACGGACCGGACCGGACCGCGTCGTGGGTCATGGGTTATTCCGGTTTGAATTTTTGTTAATTAATTAAATTAATTTGAAATGAATTTTGTCCAAAAAGATTAATCAATAAATCGATCATTGACCAAATCCAAATCCAAATTCAAATCCGAAGCCGAGCGAGCGACGACGACGACGACGGTACGAGGCTTGCCTTCTTCCCAACTCTTTAAGAGTTAGAAGAAGAGCAATTGAATATATACCCATCAAAAGTCTTTTCTTCCTCCAATATGGGACAATGTCCCTTTCCCAAGGAGGGGAAATCAAATATTTCATTTTCCCTCCATTTCCCATTCACCCTCTTTAAGCTACACCAAGCTTAAAATTAAGCTCTACCAAGCTTAAAACCCAATATGTCCATGATGAATTCAGAGAATGGTCATTCAGGGAGACGCTTCCCTAAAGCAAGCAATATGAGCAAAGTTAAGCTTAAGGGGTTGTATGTGTCAGTTACACTAAGTGTCACCATCGCGAGTGAGGAATTTTGTTATCCTTGGTACAGAAGGATTATCGTAAGGCGAGTAAGGGTCACTGATGATGTGAAAGGACGCCAAAGATGAAGATGAAAAACATCTTTAGGCAGGTCGTCATAGCTCCAAGTCTTAGTATTCCCCTAAAGGGGGGAATATGGAATGATAAAGGAAGAATGCGATAAAAAAATGAGAAAGGGATGAGATTGCACTTATCCAAATGTTACAGATATGCTATGATTCCAAAACATTATATAAGCACGACATCAAAAAAAATAAGTAAGGGTTCCATCCGAGGATGTTATTGATAGATAAAGTGTCATGACCCAAAACCCCTAAGGTCGTGATGGCGCCGAGCATCAATGTTAAGTAAGCCAAATCATTAATTAATTAATTTAAATAACTTTCCAGTTTAAAACATTTATGAAAACACTTCCTTTAACTTCATTACACAATAACCAACTTAAAGTCTGTTAATTAAAAAAATGGTTTAAAGATTACACTTAAACAATTATATCCCAATACATATCCCAGAACCCGGTGTCACAAGTACATGAGCAATTTCTAAGAATTCAACAATCATTACAAGCATGTCCGAAATACAACTGGACAAGGAAATTTAGATGAAATAGATATAGTACGAAGGAGACTTTGTCAGATACGGATCGCCTCCGAATGATACAGCTTGCCTAAGTCTCCGAATCCTCCATATTTCTATGAAAGTACCTGTGCAATAAAATGCACAGCAAGTGTAGCATGAGTACAAAAACAACGTGTACTCAGTAAGTCGCCCGCCTAAACTCAGAGAGGTAGTGACGAGAGGTCAAATTAGACACTTACTAAAGGTCAATTTAGAATATTTAGGTATGACACTAAGCATGATTTATCATAGGCAATTTATAAAAAAGGATTTAAATATCTATCAACTTCGTTCACATTTAACACTTTATATCTTTGACATATTAACAATTAATCAACATGGTGATTCAATCAAATAATAATAAATCGACGGGAAGGAACAACTTCTTCCAAAAATCTTTTTAATAACTTTAAATCTCTGTCATTTCACTTAATAATCTAATATTTCAGGCCAGTGATCAGGCAAAATCATAATAACTACGCAGCAAATATCATGCGCAAGCATGCCGAGGGTCGAACGACACGGACCAACAATAATATATGACAGGATATAATGAAATACAGTAGATATGTAAGACTGTGAGCAGCAAATACGTATCAAGTACAAAAATCCAGGTAACTACTGAGAATAAACAACAATGTACACTTTCCTTTTTCCCAAATACGTCTCAAGCCAATATCAAAAAAATAGTACTGAATAGTCATGCACACACAAGGATAAGACACATCGGCCGGAGTCGAAGGGACATTTAATCACTGAATAGTCATAAAGATTCTCCCGCTCGTGAATCATACCTGCGACTCGGGTGCTGACACATTTATACCGAATTACCATAAAACTTCCCTCGATCACGAATCATACCGGCGACTCGAGTGCTGACATACTTATACTGAATTATCATAAAGCTACCCTCGATCGCGAATCATACCTGCGACTCGAGTGCTGACACACTTATACTGAATTATCATAAAGCTACCCTCGATCGCGAATCATACCTGCGACTCGAGTGCTGACACACTTATACTGAATTATCATAAAGCTTCCCTCGATCGCGATTCATACCTGCGACTCGAGTGCTGACTCTGTTATATATATATATATATATATATATATATATATATATATATATATATATATATATATATATANTAGCCTTACTGAGCTTATTGATAAATTCGGTATATATATATATATATATATATATATACCGAATTTATCAATAAGCTCAGTAAGGCTATACTTGTAACAATAATTAACTCACTGGAAACTCAGAGGCAATCTTTCCACCATTTTCATGCTAGTTCAAGGATAATAAAAAGCTCAAAGTACGCCTAAAGATACATATAATTCACACAAAAGCATGCTTGTGAGCCCTAAAGCTACCCGACATGGCATAATAGTCGCTACGTACAGACTCTCATCACTTTGTACGCACCTAGCCCCCAAAACACAGTACACACAACATATAGAACACCTATGGGGACAATTCCCTCTTACAAGGTTATAAAGGAGACTCGCCTCGTGTCGGATCTACCCCTCGGACCAAGGATGCTCCCGAACTCCGAACTCTACACCTGAGGACTCGCAACTAGCCATATATGGTACAATTATATCAATTTAAGCTCAAGGTAGGGAAATTATCCTATTTATTCAATAATTCAACATTCTTGAAGAAATTCCTAAATTGAACCCCGGGCCCGCACGCTCAAATTCTGAACACTCTCGAAGGAATCACCCACCCATAGCCTAAGGATCGTTATTATATGGTTTCTACTTGAATTCATAGAAATAAATATGTAATTCACCAATTTCTCAAGAACCCTAAATTTACTACCCAACTCTTGATTTTTCAATGATTTAGTAGGCAATTTAACTAGTAATTCATGTTTGAAACTAGTGTTAGAGTGGAATTGACTTACCTCTTTAGTAGCTAGGTAGTGCAACCTTCTTTCCCAATATCACAAGTCTCTAATGGTGGTGGAAAATGAAAGAAAGGGGTGAAATCACGTGTTTTAAAGGAAACATACTACCTGGCCTACAAGTGTTCTGCACCTGCGGCTCGAGGACCGCACCTGCGGTCTCACACCTGTAAGCTGAGGCTTGCACCTGCGGAACTAGGCGAGTGGGGCTGGGGTCGCACCTGCGGAGGGATGACTGCATCAGCGGTTCCGCTCCCGCGGACCTTTGGCCGCACCTGCGAGAAAGGGGTACCTCACCTGCGATGCTTGGGACCACAGGAGCGGTCCCGCACCTGCGACTGGGCAACCGCACCTGCGGTCACACCATAACAGGTGCACCAGCAGCTATTTAGCTGGTTTTTAGCGCCGTTGTGTGCCCGGGAGGCCCCTAGGCCCACCCGAGCCCTCGTCCAAATATACCAACAAGTCCCAAATCATAATACGGACTCGCTCGAGCCTTCGAAACACTCAAAACAATGCTAAGACTCAAAATCGCGTACCAAAACCCCTATAATAATAACTTAAGAACTTCAAGTTCTTTGATTCTATAACGATGTGTCGGACCGACCTACACTACTCGTAATGACATTAAATTTTGCAGGCAAGTCATAAATGACATAACGGAACTATTCCCAGTCTTGGAATTCTGTTCGGACCTCGATAACATAAAATCACGTTCCAAACCAAATTTCAAACTTAAGGAAATTCCTATTTCTATATTGGGCGCCGAAACGCTCCCGGGTCATCGAAAACCCATTCCGAACATACGACCAAGTCTGAAATTATCATATGAAGCTACTGGAAATCCCGGAACTCGATTCCGAGGTCGTTTACTCAAAATTCCTATCTTAGTTGATTTCCCCAACTTAAGGCTTCTGAAATGAGAATTTTCTCTAAGCCAACTCTAACCTTCCCGAAAATTCAATTCCGACCACACCTACAAGTCATAACACCTGAAATGGAGTTGCTCGCCCAATAGGCCATGACTCGAACATGATAATAAGAAACGACTCAGGACGGAACTACTCAGCTCACACAACTAATATGAATTCTTACCAGAAAATGGGAAATAAATCACAAGAAAATAAATACATATTAACCCTTCTCATCATCACATTGTTTGCGTGCAACCCGATCAGAATAATATACCCGTGGCGACGTGCCACCCGATCCACACATAAAATTTACATAAGAAAATATATATACGGAGCTGATTTGATCACTATTACAATTTACTGAATAACAATCACAAGCATGCTAAGTGCATAATTCCATCCTGGGGAGACTGATAAAGCCATATGCTTACAAAACTCAAGCACAACTGAGGTGCGATATATATACTCTAGATCTCAAGAGCCATCCTGCTCACATAACATCCTAACTACGCGGGACCTCCACACATAGGAAATTATCAATCCGTTTCACAACTCGCACGGCACAATCAAAATAACACATGAATTTGACGAGGACGAAAAGACACCCGTTGTTCCAATACCTTTCCATGAAAAGCGCTCTACTGAAAGGAACATGCTTGGCTCTTACGGAGCCCACAATCATATTTAAATCCATCCACAGACATCGAGCCACCTCGCTCGCACCAAACTTAGCTAATAGCTTTTACTTGGGTCCATATTAACCCACATTCTCTCATAATACACGAGAACAACCATCATCACCGGACAACCACCCCATAATCCCTAATCAACTAAACCGAATGCCCTCCAGGCGTAAATTCTCAATTATGCAATATTGCACTTCTTTTACTCAGTCCCAATCCGAAATCCATCAAGTGACTACATGTCACACTTTATAGAATCTTTTCGCGGTCATGCTTCCACGACCTTCCACACAAGGCAACAAGTCTGCACATCCACCACTGGCCATATTACGCTGTAAGACAAATCAAGAACTCATAACCAGGGTACAAAGCCTCTTCCACCGAATCTCAATCTCAGGTGACATTGAAGATACACCAGCTTATACTGATCTTTCAAATCACTTTTCCTTGCTCTTCCGAGCTCATGACATACTTATAAAAATCGGACCTCAATCTCGATTCTTACTCCCAGTTACATACTGCTTACCGCACCTAACATGCCAATACGAAGTAGCGCAAGAATTCCATCATAACTTCTAAACCACCAATAGGGTGAACACTTCATCACATAGAAACCTTTTACTTAACTCAATTCAAGAGTGCCATCTCAACACACGAGTGAATTCCCACAATCACCCAACATGCAAATCCTTAAGTAGTACTCTATACCACCATAACCCTTCCGGGATCCGCCTACACCTGACAGGCCAGAGCACTCAAATGCTTCCACCTAAAAATCTGTTACGACGGCCGACAAGCCCCACACACACACCGGCACCAACTACATGCATAACTAAATCACATCAAAGGAACCGATCACTGCCGCAAATGTGCCATTTCAACCATGGCTAATCAATCTATCTTCTTTTAATCATCTTCAATTGCCTCAGGAATCATAGTGACTTCCTTCAACCCATAGCAAACTCAACCCTCACTCATCCCGAGTGACCTTGATTCACGAGACTATGCTGCCCAAATCCCTCAACTCGTCTCATACCTTTCTGATAATCTTTCCACAATCTGGAGCCTATTTCTCTCACTCCTCCAATACTATCCTTACAACTCGCCCATGCCTTAAGCGTAAATTTATGAATCTTCCAAATCCTAACTGTGGCCCGACAGGACCAACTTTTGCACATATTCATCAAATCCCACGCACAATTACCATCTTACTCCTTTCCCTTAGCTAAAATAACTTGCCAACACACCGACAATCCGCGACCATATGCGAAGACAACCCTACAACCCAATTGCAGATGGTGGGACTCCCCTACTTAACCCGAAGCTACTCCTTGCACCATTCTAGACCCCGCCAAGATCCTTTCTCCTTTGATAACACGATCTTGGTCAACCAATCCGTCCAATTCTTCCAAATTCTCTCTCTAGCACTCCCTAAGTAATCAAATTCTCTAGCATCATTCACACATTCCGCCTCCTACCGAATGGCCTCTAGAACCCCCCCCCCCCACTGAGACTTGCCAACTCCGCCATTGCTAACCTATTCACAGAAGATAACCAACCTGTGGAAATCACCCGCGGACACCTTCCAACGACACAGAAATGCACGCTCTCTGCGACTTCAATACCCCATCCTACACCCTGCTTCATTTACCAACTTTACTAGTCTGTCTACTCCTCATGGACATCCATTAAATGCACGATAATATCTTCAAATCCCAAGCTATGTTGCTGCTCCCCCCCCCCCCATTGGTGGCTGCTCGACTACCGCTTCTTACACCTAGCCTCCTAGAATGGAACCACAGCCTAGCCTCACTCCAGGATCATTCTCTGTAGCTCCCAAACCAGAAGATCACCACGACTTCAAGCTCTAAGATCATCTCTTCCCTAGCTGCCTCCATTACCAACCTCTATCCGGCACTGAACCACCGCACCTCACGATCTCTGCCAACCGTATTCTTCAATGCTTTCTCTCAATAATCTGACCCCACGCAACTGAAGAACTCATAGCACCGACAAATTAACACATTCCATTTGATAAATGACGACGATGACACGTCACAGGTGCATATCCCATCTCACTTAAAGACACCAAGTACTACCTTATCAACCCCAATCGGACCATTCATAACCCAAAAGCCCTTCATATACCGGCACAAAAGCACTGAAATATCGAAATCACACTCTGAGAAGACCTCTCTTCAAACCATTCATCACCCCCAACATACGGGCAAACGTTCTATCATCATATCGACACCGCGCGATCATCAATTGCAAACATCATCACTACCCGAGCACAGCCTTAAGACTCCCCGAAACACAGCTACTGAGCTGAAATAACATATTACCCTTTTGCAGGGCCATAACAACAGCCACGACCAATTACACAAGGAAGCATCTCGGATTACATTCGTAGCACCATTTCCATTCCTCAAATTCCTGATCCATAGCAAGCGCTTCGCGACGCGTAATATTGAGTAGGAATGAACATAGGCATAAACCTCAAAGGAATCAACTCGCACGATGAGGAATCAAGAAGGAAAGTACTCCTAACCGCCCTGTAGCCTCTCGAAGATAAGTACAGACGTCTCCGTATCGATTCGCAAGACTCTACTAGACTTCCTCATGACTCGTAAGACCTACGGGAACCTAGCGCTCTGATGTCATGTTGTCACGACCCAAAGTCCCTAAGGTCGTGATGGCGCCGTACATCAATGTCAGGCAAGTCAAATCATTAATTAATTGAAATAACTTTCCGGTTTAAACATTTATGAAAACATTTCCTTTCACTTCATTATACAATAACCAACTAAAATTCTGTTAATTAAAATAATGGCTTAAAGATTACACTTAAGCAATTATATCCCAATACATATCCCAGAACCTGGTGTCACAAGTACATGAGCAATTTCTAAGAATTCAACAATCATTACAAGCATGTCCGAAATACAACTGGACAAGGAAATTTAAATGAAATAGATATAGTACGAAGGAGACTTTGACAGCTGCGGATCGCCTCCGGATGATACGTCTCGCCTAAGTCTCTGAATCCTCCATATTGCTATGAAAGTACCTGTGCAATAAAATGCACAGCAAGTGTAGCATGAGTACAAAAACAACGTGTACTCAGTAAGTCTCCCGCCTAACCTCAGAGAGGTAGTGACGTGAGGCCAAATTAGACACTTACTAAAGGTTAATTTAGAATATTTAGGTATGACACTAAGCATGATTTATCATAGGCAATTTATAAAATAGGATTTAAATATCTATCAACTCCGTTCACGTTTAACACTTTATATCTTCAACATATTAACAATTAATCAACATGGTGATTCAGTCAAATAATAATAAATCGACGGGAAGGAACAACTTCTTCCAAAAATCTTTTTAATAACTTTAAATCTCTGTCATTTCACTTGATAATCTAATATTTCAGGCTAGTGATCAGGCAAAATCATAACAACTACGCAGCAAATATCATGCGCAAGCAATGCCGAGGGTCGAACGGCGCGTACCAATAATAATATATGACAATATATAATGAAATACAGTAGACAAGAATAAGACTGTGAGCAGCAAATACGTATCAAGTACAGAAATCCAGGTAACTACTGAGAATAAACAACAATGTACACTTTCCTTTTTCCCAAATCCTTGTCAAGCCAATATCAATAAAATAGTACCGAATAGTCATGCGCACACAAGGATAAGACAACAAGCCGGAGTCGAAGGAAACTTTAATCACTGAATAGTTGTAAATCTTCCCCCGCTCGCGAATCATACCTACGACTCGGGTGCTAACCTATTTATACCGAATTACCATAAAGCTTCCCTCGATCGCGAATCATACCGGCGACTCGAGTGCTGACACACTTTTACTGAATTATCATAAAGCTTCCCTCGATCGCGAATCATACCTGCGACTCGAGTGCTGACAAACTTATACTGAATTATCACAAAAGCTTCCCTCTATCGCGAATCATACCTGCAACTCGAGTGCTGACTTTTATATATACATATATATACCGAATTTATCAATAAGCTCAGTAGGGCTATACTTGTAAAAAGAATTAACTCACTGGAAACTCAGAGGCAATCTTTCCACCATTTTCATGCTAGTTCAAGGATAATAAACATCTCAAAGTACGCCTAAAGATGTATATAAGTCACATAAAAGCATGCTTGTGAGCCCTAAAGCTGCCCGACATGGCATAATAGTCGCTACGTACGGACTCTCGTCACTTTGTACGCACGTAGCCCCCAAAACACATTACACACAACATATAGAAAACCTATGGGGACAATTCCCTCTTACAAGGTTAGAAAGGAGACTCACCTCGTGTCGAATCTACCCCTCGGACCAAGGATGTGCCCGAACTCCGAACTCTACACCTGAGGACTCGCAACTAGCCATATATGGTACAATTATATCAATTTAAGATCAAGGTAGGGAAATTATCCTATTTATTCAATAATTCAACATTCTTGAAGAAATTCCCAAATTCAACCCCGAGCCCGCATGCTCAAATTCCGAAAACTCTCGAAGGAATCACTCACCCATAGCCTCAGGATCGTTATTATGTGGTTTCTACTTGAATTCATAGCAATAAATAGGTAATTCACCAATTCTCAAGAACCCTAAATTTACTACCCAACTCTTGATTTTTCAATGATTTAGTAGGGAATTTAACTAGTAATTCATGTTTGAAACTAGTGTTAGAGTGGAATTGACTTACCATTTTAGTAAATAGGTCGTGCAACCTTCTTCCCCAAGCTCCCAAGTCTCTAATGGTTGTGGAAAATGAAAGAAAGGGATGAAATCCCATGTTTTAAAGGAAACATACTGCCTGGCCTACAGGGGTTCCGCACCTGCGGCTCGAGTACCGAACCTGTGGTCTCGCTCCTACGAGCTGAGGCTCGCACCTATGGAACTGGTTGAGTGGGGCTGGGGTCGCACCTGCGTAGGGATGACCGCACTAGCGGTTCCGCTCCTGCGGACCTTTGTCCGCACCTGCGAGAAAGGGGGACCTCACCTGGGGTCGCACCTGCGATGCTTGGGACCACAGGAGCTGTCCCACACCTGCAACTGTCCAACCGCACCGGCGGTCACACCAAAACAGGTGCACCAGCAGCTATTTCAGCTGGTTTTTAGCCCCCGTTGGGTGCCCGGGAGGGCCCTGGGCCCACCCGAGCCCTCGCCCAAATATACCAACAAGTCTCAAATCATAATACGGACTTGCTCGAGCCTTCGAAATACTCAAAACAACGCTAAGACTCAAAATCACCTACCAAAACCCCTAAAATCATAACTTAAGAACTTTAAGTTCTTGGATTCTATAACTATGCGCTGGACCGACCTACACTACTCGGAATGACCCCAAATTTTGCAGGCAAGTCATAAATGACATAACGGAACTATTGCTGGTCTCATAATTCCGTTCGAACCTCGATAACATAAAATCACGTTCCAAACCAAATTCAAACTTAAGGAAATTCCTATTTCTATATTGGGCGCCGAAACGCTCCCGGGTCATCGAAAACCCATTCCGAACATACCAATTCCGAAATCATCATACGAAGCTACTGGAACTGTCGTAACTCGATTCCGAGGTTGTTTACTCAAAATTCCTATCTTAGTTGATGTCCCCAACTTAAGGCTTCTGAAATGAGAATTTTCTTTCTAAGCCAACTCTAACCTTCCCGAAAATTCAATTCCGGCCACACCTATAAGTCATAAAACCTGAAATGGAGCTGCTTACGACTTTAAACCACTTAACGACGTGCTAGAGCTCAAAATGACCGATCGTGTAGTTACATAAAGAGCCAATGCGAGAGGTTAGTTAAAACAAAGGAAATAACCCCAAGAAAGGTTACGTGGAACATTGATATGAGAATGGGCCAACGAGTAGTTGGTAGTTGATTAAGGAAGAGCCTAGTTATGGCTAAACATGAGGTTACAAACGAATCAACAGATCATGCAAGACAAATGTAGAAACCCCAACATGGAGAATTCAGCTTCGTAGTAATGTCATTATAATACTTAAGATATATTCAAATAAGAGTCGGATAGTTAAAGGTACTGTATGGGTGTTATGAGGATAAAAGAAAGTGCCACTAGGAATATAGTCAAAATATCAATTCAGAAGCAACCATACAAGCACAATGGCGTGGAGGTAAGTAACTACGAATAATTGTATGCGAGGAAGGACATCAAAAATTTTATTGGGTATACGATGTAATAAGCTCACATCTTTACAAGAGTCAAAGGGTCCTCCCTAAGTACTACAATGAAAGACTCGCTGAGGAAATGAGGAAGAAGTCTTCAACCTAAGCACAGTAACCTAAAGAGGAAATGGTCTTGTAACAACAGTTTCACAACAACATTGTACGTCCCCCATAAGAAAGAGGAACCTACTGTGGCTAGTGAACGAGAAGTAAAATCAAAAGTAATATTCGAAGATCATATGAGTGGTACGAAAATTCCAAGGCATGCGTGAGACATAAGATAAGCTAAGTATGCACGCAACAAGGGGGAGAAAGACCAGGAAAGGTAAAAGCTTATGTTTGAAGAAAATTGAGAAGGAACAAAAGCAATTATTCGATCAACGATCCCGAGTTGATGACTTTATGACCGCACTTAAGAGTTTGGAGTTGTATACCTGCAACATATACAGCCGTAGAATATTCTGGTATATGTTAAAAGAAATAATTTAGCCCAAGTCATAGACGAAGGATTGAATTGTTAGAGGATTGTATCATGGATATCCCTCAGCACCCATGAAAGGATAAAGTAATAATTAATACCAGGAGCCGCAGATCGAAATATAGCTTAAGCCTACATAAAGGCTGAGCAAAATGAAGAGGAAGCTAAAGAGTTACATCGACTAAGTAAAACAGGAGTGGACTAAGAGAATCATAGACCTCAGGATCACTCTTAAATAGCAGAGGTATAAGAGAGATTGTACAGTATCCATATTTTATAACGGCTCTATGATGGAGCCAACTGAAGAATACCATCCTCATAAGAAGTCAGTATGAAGCTCCCACCTGATTGTGTATGCACCAAAGGTGCAAGTATTATAATAGAGCTTCAGGTTGTGGAGGTAAATTATGCATATGTGGAAGGGAGGTTATGAAAGAGATAGAAGAATGTGAGGTAATATTTTAAGGTAGGTAAGGAAAAGGTGAACAATGTACAAGATATTCAAATGCAGAAGGTTGTGAATAATCCATACTTCGGATAGAAGGCTAAAAACGCTGGGATTCAATATTGATAGCGGCGTTGTCAGTGGCATATCTTCCAACCTAGGGTTTATAGGTATCGAGAAGGCTAATTAAGAGAGTAAAGAAGATTTAGATACAATGTGATGTCTTGCTTGATGTTCCAGAATCACATAAGGAGATATATGATGCAAGAAAGTTAAAGGAAGGCTGCAATTACTATAAATAGATATATGTAGGACGCAAGCTAAATTATTGTAAAGCGACAAGGTTTTAGGAAGTCAGGAATAAGGACAAGAAAGGGCGAGCGATAAGGTGACGAGAACGGATAAGTTTTCGGGATTAAGCCCGTGAAAATAAGGAGAGCATATGGTTTCTCTAATTTATACAAAGCTCACTATAGCCTGAATGAACTCAAAGGATTCTAAGACTAATAGCATTTAGAAGTAATGAAATGCTGTCTGGTAATAGAATGAGTCTGTAATTGTGATAGATAAAGGACGACATTTGGGCCTCGATTGAGTAATAACGAAGAAAAGAAAGGGATTTCATGAATTGGACAGGATTAAAATAGCCACGTAAGGCAAGTCACATTGGGATGCTATGAAATACGGTTATGGAAGTATAGTATCGTATCACTTAGGTAGATCAGAAAAATCACTTCAAATGTTCCACGATTCAACATGAGCCCTAGTGATTACGCAAGAGGTTCCAAGTTATTAGTGGTATATTGTAGATCAATATTGAGGTGAATCAACAATAGATGGACACAAGTCACAAAGTATGAGGTGAGATTAGGCCGTCATTCTTAAGGTGAACAAGTAATGAGGAAGTATTAAAGGACTTAGATTTATACATATGGGATAAGTAACAAAAGTAACCTGTAGTTCGATAGAAGACCTCAGTAATGATAAAGTCATACGAATGGATAAGCAGACCTATGAAATAAGATATAGCAATATTTGTAAGTCCAAAAAAGTACCATAGGGAAATCTCGTCAAGCTCGGTATATGTTTACAAAGTGAAGCCTAGAGATTGGCTAAAAGCTGGAGGGAAAAGGAGAGAAGAGTCACATAAGGAACTTACAAAGCCAAAGTCATACAGGCTGCATGACAGGAGGTAGCAACAGTTACGAGATTGGAAATATTTCGACCACAAGTCGTGATATGAGAAAGAAGACTAAAGGGGGGAATACCCTAGACTTTGGAATTATTCACAGAACGCTTGCCTAGATGGCAAGGAAAGTACTAAAGTATTCGAAATACATAAGTTACAAATATGATAAGTGCATCAGTCAACATTCGAGGACAAATATTTCCAAAGGGGGGAATGATGTTACACCCACCCCATGTTTTCGTACATGAAAGTATGCCATAAGTGAATTGATGAAAGCTTGGGAATAAGATTATTTTGAGGTTACAAGTATTATGCTATTTCAAACAAGGGATAACTAAATTCGTGAAGATGAGAGGGTAAGCAAATCGAAGAAAATAAGTTTTGTCGAAGCTTGGCAGTTTGGGATAAAATACAGTCTGAGCTATAATACCCGGTATTTGTGGACTAGTTCCATACAAGGTACTACATGACCATGATAATAAGGTGTACAAGGTATGTTAAAAGCGAGTAGTATTTTAAGTAAGTTCAGATAATTCTTAATTATGCGGGTAATTGGTTAATTACCGGGTAACAGGACATTACCTAATTAATTGGGAATATATTGGATAAGTATTAAAGAGCATGAGATAGCAGCCCCTCCATTCAAATAAAATGACTCATAACTTGGGATGATAGGTGGCAAAACAATGTGTTATAAAGATATGACTCTTAGTCATTAGGGTAGTCTTGAAATTGTCAAAACAAATAGTCTTAAATCAAAGACTATCTTCGATAACATACAAGGTTGCCGTATTCAAAGAGAAGTCTTGAAATTGTCATCTTTAGTCTTAAATCATGAGATTGCCGTAGTTGTACTGATATAGAAACTTTACAGAAATCTAATAAATACACATCTTTCACCATTTAAAAGAATAGCGACGTAGAAGGCCATCTGAAGCAATGCAGAAGAGTACAGATCTTCAATAATTCAAATAGAGATTTCATAGTATCTTAAGCAACGTGAGATTTTGCAATTTTAAAGAAGTATGGTATAATCCTTCTCAAGAATATCACATGGATTTTTTCCTACTCCAGGTATGTTAAGGCTAAGCTCTTCCTTCATTTTGCATGATCTCGTAATTACACAAATTTGATAACGAGGCATAAAGAAAAATTCATGTCCCGGAATTTATGTATATTTTTCCTAGTCTTGTAAGTAAAATATTCATTTGAGTATTTCTTTTTTTTCCAGTCAAGAGAGAAGAGTGTGTGTGTGTGTGTGTGTATATATATATATATATATACAGTATTACAGTATTTTAATTACCATCGAGCTATAATCGATGGGCAGCTCCCTATTGGGCAACCTCTGATCAGATGGCAAGTTATATACCGAGCTTACTGTGGCCGAGCGCCTATCAGTGAGCTCAGTTGGTTGAGATACAGAGCCTAGTATGACGAGTGCCTATGAGCAAGCCTACTACGGCAAAGCAGTTATATATATATACCTAGCCATATAGGGCCGGACAGCTATTTTACTTGCTATATATTGAGAGATTTGAGTCAGTATCAGCAGGTAAACATATCTTCATATTATCTTTGACTTCCAGTTGCTTTCACTAATTATATTATCAGTTCAGTTTCAGGTTTCAGTATATTGCCTTACATACTCAGTACATTATTTCGTACTAACGTCCTTTTTTCCTGGGGACACTGTGTTTCATGCCCGCAGTTCCCGATAGAGACGTAGAGATTCCTCCAAGTAGGCTATCAACTCAACGGAAGATGTTGGTGTGATCCATTTGCTCCGGAGTTGCTTTTTTGGTTAGTATGACTTAGACGCGTATTGTTTGGTATGGCGGGGCCCTGTCCCGGCCTTTATGTTCAGTGTGTACTATTAAAGGCTTGTAGACAGATATCATGTATATGAATGCTTGTATGGCCTTGTCGGCCTATGTTTTGAGTTTACAAATGATCATGTTGGCCTTATAGGACCGTATATCACATGTATAAGTTTTTATATCAGGTTGGGTCATCCTATATTGAGTATTCCTCTATGTTTATTCTGGTTAGCTCATGACGGACCGTTTGGACCATTTGCCAACGAAAGTACAATAAGAAAGATATGTTATGTTGGTACTCGGTTGAGTAAGGTACCGGGTGCTCGTTGCGGCCCATAGGTTTGGGTCGCGACACATCGTACCTCTGAGGAAACTCGGTGCGAAGAGGTGTAGCAGGCGACAAATAGAAAATCCGTGGTTGGCCAACTCTGCATATTTTATCAACATCAAGAAAGGTCTGTAAATGTATGGAGAAAGCTGGGAAGGGCAGACGCTTTAGTATCTGCAAAACTCCTCTGCCAAGGGTGTAAGAGTAAGAGAATAGCCCACTCGGAATGGGTACGTATAAAAGGCGCAGTAACCAAGGCAGTGAACATGGACTACGTCTTTGCTAGCCAGGACCAATTCGACGTGGGCTGGGATGTTGTACTTAGGCCTAAGGTCGGCTAAAGCGGTTGCATCCAATTCAGATAGCACTAGTTAAAGTTCCTTTGTGATCGATTTCGAGAAACCGACCGAGCTCTATCATTGCAAGGAATGATTTCCTGCACAATAGAAAAACTATCGTCCTCAGCAACGACACATGTATCATCTGTGTGAGGAGGCATCCTCACTTCTAAAGGAGTGGGATCAGGTACCATATCACGAGCATGAGAAATGTTAGCCATTGTTGGTCAATCGTGAGTGCAGGAGATATAAATTCAAAGAGGGGCAGAGACAAGGGGAATCACTCGAACCAGAGTGTAAAAACAAGAGGCAAATTGAAACAAGAACACAAGAAGGAGAAGGAAGGAAGAGAGAGTGAAGGTTCAGAAATTGGAGAATGTAAAGATCACCTACAGGGGTTGTCCACCGGTATTTATAGTGAACAGGCACTTAAATCGAGAACACAAACCATCAAGTACTCAGGAATCGAAATGGCAGTGGCATAGGAAGCGATGCGGCGCATTGGGAAGACGCGTAATGATGATGCCTGCAGCAGTGATGTCGCCCTAAGATGACGTCACAGTGAGTTGTGGTTCCTAAAGCGCCACGTTGCCATCTCGTGCAAGATCCTATCTACTCAATTCCCTCTATCTAAATTTTTTGATCACAGCGATGAAGTCCGCTCAACGAGGTCGACCAAAGAACGATCTCGATAAGCGGAGGGACTAACTGTATGGATCAAAACCAGATTAAGGATTGAGTCGTGCAAAAGAGGACAGTAAGAGCGATTCAAAAAATCATTATGATAGGAATGGTCGAGGTCGACCAGTGATCGAATGAACTACATAGCCTAGTGACCGGTTGTTGCCGTGGTCGAGTGGTAGAATTAGAGATAACAACTAGTTTTGTACTAGTATCTTCAGAGGGAATACTCTATTGAATATTCTCTCTGATTGTACTTTAGGGTTCTTTGGGAATATCTCATATAAATATGAGGAAAGATGAGGGAAAAAGGGGGCAATATTCTCTATGATAAGAACACTTGTAAAAATATAAGCTCTCACAAAAAATACAAAGAACCACTTTTGAAGAGATTCAACCTTTTGTGGATCAACTATTGTCATTTCTATCAGATCCAAGCAAGTGCACAATATTTTCTCATACTCTTGTCATTCATCATTGTCAGAGAAAGGAACCTTCACCCCCTCCAATATTGGGTGAATCTTCCTCCTTATTTATGTTTATTTTCACTTAATATCATTTATTTCTTGGTGTTTCTCGCATACTATCACATCTAGACACATGTATTTGTAACGCTTTATTCTGCTATAACGTTGTTCATATCACCAGTTTAAGATCTGGAGTTATTATCTTTAACTAGAATTGACACTTCTTAATAATTGATTAATTAGTTTAACTAAAGATTATCATTTTTTGGTCAAATAGTCCTGTTATAAAACTTCTTAATGAAAAGTATTTTTATCCTCATGTATTTAAACCAAACCAAACCAATTAAGTTGATTTTTATCGATTCGTTTTTTGTCGATTTTTCGGCTTTTTTTTTATTGTTTATCGATTTTTCTTAAATATGAGACATAAACTACAAACGAATATTCCGGCAATTAAATTTTTAACGTAATACTATCAAACCAATTACTCTTTGAGAAATCTATAATTTACCAAGATATATTGATGATAAATGAATCAAATAGTGATGAATAAATTAAGTACTCAATTAAAAATCGATTAATTTTAACATGAAATAAATTCTTATACTTAGCAAAAAAAAAACTACCAATCAAACTAGAATGTAAAGGCAAATAATTAGATTATTATAATAGCAAAGAACTAGACTAAAAATACAAATGAGTAATATGTATTAAAAAACTTATATAAAAATATACATATATATAGGTGTGATAATAAATTTAAATAGCTACTTTTATAGTCGGTTTGATTTGATCTTTTCGGTTATTATTTTATTAAAACCAAAACCAAACCAAATTTGATCGATTATTAAAATTTAAAACCAAAACCAAACCAAACCTAAAAGGTATTGGTTTTTTTTGTCGATTTGGTTCGGTTTTCGGTTTGGTTCAATTTTTCGGATTTTTATGAACACCCCTAAGTAGTAGTGAGATAAAAACTGTAACTAATATAATCCTCCATAATTTTCTTTTAATGATATAAATCTCTCAAATCTCATGTGCCATCTCAACAGATCTGAAATATCAAGTGCTATCTCAAACGGACAAGGAATAACATATAAAATGCCAGGCCTCAATAAAAAGGGGATTTCGTGAATATTAGGACTGCTAGCAGTATAACACACGATGATGCTGAGGTCATATGGCCCAATTCAGAGTGGTGTGTACACTGCCGAGGGTCGACCAACGCGAACCAGAGATGCATATCAATATAATGTCGAGGTGTTCGGCCCGATCCAAAGGAAAGGAAGAAATTTATCGAGTTACGAGTCACGTGCTTACAACACAGGTGCAGGAGCATAAAGTAAACATGATTGTTACCATTTATCAAATATCTCGCCAATAACTCAAGGTGATAAAACTCGGTCTGATATATTCCCAAATCAATTTCAATTATAAATTCACTTAATTAAGCTAGAAAAATGAGTTCAAATAATTCAAATACTACATGATAAACATGTTTATAGCTTCGTTTAGACTCTCGTCACCTCGTGCGTAAGTAGCACACACAACTAGTATCACATAACATATTTAATACCTACGGGGCAGATTTCCCCTCACAAAGTTAGAAAGGAGACTTACCTCGTAACGAAGTTCCACTCCAACACCTCTCTAACATCTCAAACAAAATCCCATTGATCCGAAACTAGTCAAACAATGTGCAAACCAATAAAAATATACTCTCTTACTCATAATTAATCAATTTATAATAATTTTTAACTCCGCTAGAAAAGTCAACCAAGTCAACCCTCGAGCCCACGTACCCGGATTCCAAAAACTTTCGAAGTTAAACATTACCCATAATATTACTAACTCAAATATATAATTTATTCCTAATTCTATGTCCAATTTCGTGGTCAAAATCTAAAAATGCCATTTCTATGTTTTCTTCCAAAATTTCATAATTTCTATCAAATTTCCATGTTAAAATCCATATTTAATCCATGTATTTAACTCGAAACAAGTAGGAATAACTTACCTTATGATATATGGCGAAAACGATCTTCAAGAATCACCCCAAATCGCCCCACGTGAGCTCCAAGAAATTAAAAGTGATGACATGAGCTCAAAATCCCGAAATTAGATGTTTAATACACCTGCCACGCCTCTTTCTTCACGATCAAATTCATTATACATGCTATTGCGATTAATAAAAGTTCCAGTATTATTTCCTTCACCGCAATCGTGTCCAAAACCTCACGATCGCGATGTACAAATTTTGTTTCCTCGTCATAGACACCCTTCGGTATAATGGCCATAACTTTTTGTACAATATTCCAAATGACAAATGGTTTAACGTTCTAAAAACTAGATTCAAAGGCTACAACTTTTGTTTTTCAATCATTCCCATGTCCTTTATAGATTGCAATATATAAGCTCCCGAAGTTAGACTACTGACAGCAGAAATTCCTTCTATGCGATCGCGAATTTCCTTCCGCGATCGCGATTTACAAGGCCTGGAACAGCAGTTTGCTCTTCGCGATCGCCGCCCTTTTAGTGTCGCGATCGCGAAGAAGGATGCACCAGATCTCAAAAGCAGCAGCTCAAACATGGAGAAATGACCCGTAGTCCTCCAATCATACCAACTATTCCCAAAATATGATGCAAACTTGCTCGAGGCCTCAAATCACACCAAACAACATCCAAAATACGAATCGACGATTAAAACCTTCTTTCAACTTTCAAACTTCGCCAAACGCGTTTGAATTACACTTAAACATTCAAGAATGACACCAAACTTTACGTGCAAGTCACAAATCACGATACTAACGTATTCTGAGACTTAGAATCCCAAACAGACATCAATAAAATAAAAGTTCACTTCAAACCAATCTTAGGAAATTCTAAAACCTTCAAAATGCTAATTTTCCACAATAAGCGCCGAAATGCTTCCAGACCACCTGATACTCAACTCGAACTTACGCCCAAGTTTGAAATCATCATATGAACCTATTGGAACATTCAAATCCCGGTTCTGGGGTTGTTTACTCAAAAGTCAAACAATGGTCAAGCCTTCCGACTTAAAGCTTCCGAATTGAGAATTTTCCATCTAAATCAACTCCGAACTTTCCAAAATTCGATTTCGACTATGCGTACAAGACATAAAAAATGAAGTGAAGATACTCAAGGCCTCAAACCACCAAATGATGCGCCAGAGCTCAAAACGACCGATCAGGTCGCTATATTCTCCCCTACTTAAACATACGATCGTCTTCGAACGTGCCAATAACCGCTCCAAAATTTCCCAAAACCACTGTATAACACCTCGTGGGCCTACATGTGCCACCACAACTAATGTGAATACATTAGCTCGATCCAGACTAAAGATCATTCCTGCTACCCTAGCCCGCAAGCCTTAGAACCAAATTCCAACATCCAGAATTCTCTACGAGACCTGATTCTAACATACGAACACCATATCAATCTTAACCCGATGTACCAAATATGATCATACACCCACGCTAAAACCACACAATGCATCGCATAATTCGTATGCCCATAATAACATCCTCCAACTGTAGAAGCTGCAAATTCACTAACCTGATGCCCGTAGTATACCTCATATGCGCATAAGCCCTGATCCAAACCTCGCGATACTACAATGATAAAAATGACGGATAGATGCTCATAACCACCTGACAAATCAATAAATCATGGAGTCCTCCGTTCAACAAGAACTCTTGCCTCATTTTGAACTGAATAGTGAAATTTTCCCTCTAATATACCTTATATAAATTCGATTGCACTGATTTCGGGTCCAATAACCTCGTTTAAACCAGTACAAGATACTCGGGAAATAAGCCACCTCACACACCGCCAAAAATCTCATATGACGCCAATAATGTGTCAACAAGAAACAAACTCGAATGTGACCCATAAGGAAGAACGAACTCTGGCAAAGAACCATCCAGGCCGCGTAACGAATAAAACGGCCAAACAGATGTTATGAACCTATCTTAGAGATGAGAAACAAGGCACACAAAATAAGTATAAGGAATCATACTCAACATCTCACTGTTGCGACATGCAACCTGATCCACACATGACATAGTTGCGGCGTGCAACCCGATCCAAATATGGCACCATTGCGGTGTGCAACCCGATCCAAATATGACATTGTTACGGCGTGCAACTCGATCAAAACAACATACCCGTGGTGGTGTTCCACCCGATCCACGCATAAAAATAACTAAGGAAATACCCATCAAGCCATAATGCTCATACCTACAAAGTACCTGAATATCAACCACAAGCACGCCAAGTGCATAAATACAACCCTGGGGAGATGGATAGCGCCATGCGCTACAAAAACTCAAGCACAACTAAGGTGCAATAAACTTCCTACATCTAGAGAGCCATCTTGCTGATATAACACCACAAGCTACACGGGATCATAACACATGTGCGAATAATAAAGTCGTCTCACAACCCCATGGCATAATAGAGTATTACATAGCTGACAACAGGAATAACATCCAACACCCGAAGACTCCTTCATAAGCAATGCTATGTTGAATGAACACAATTGACCTGATGTAGAGCATACATTCACATTAGATCTACTAACGAACCTCAAGCCGATTCCGATCATCCCATACTGGGCCAATAACCTTTCAAGGACCCACAATGCCCTATTCATGACATATACAAGTAGTCTTCAAATCTGGAACAAACTCCCACAGTCCACAACCGAAGGAATAGAGCGCCTTTCAGTCATAACCTCTCCCATTGGCGACAGTACCAAAATCTCCATATCCTATTTCAATCTCTAATAATAGAAAGACTAACACGTCACACTTATACGATCTTCCCATGGGATATACTCCCATAACCTTTCGCACCAGGTAGTAATATCTGAACATTAATGGCCATCGACCATGCCAGTTTTTTAATACTTGCCAAGCATCCGCATTTCAATACCCAACACTCCTACCCCAAAACAGACCATCTACAGGCTGCCCGAAAATAGTGTCAGCATACTCTGAAAATCTGAAATCCTCCCCCGCTCCTTCGAGCTCGTGACATTCTTATCAAAACTGAACTGCAACCTTAATCCTCAACTTCCAATTTCCATACCGCTCACTACACCTATCATGTCGCTACGCGAGAGTACAAGAATTTTATCATAACTCCTGAACCACCAATAGAATAAACACTTCATCATCTAGAAACCTTTTACTCAACACATTTCAGAGGAACAATTGCAATATGCAACTGAATTCCCATAACCGTAGAAAATACAAACCTCAAATCGTCGTCTAAACCGCCATAACTCTTATGGATTAATTTACATATAACAAGGCCATCAAAATCAAATACCTCCAAATCAATCAAATTATGGTGGTTTTGAAGCCCGCACGTACAACCACGAATCAACTATATAGTCTTACCACCCCGAAGGAGCCGATCATTTCCACAACCATGCTGGTTCAAACCACTACTAACTGACTAAACTTCTTCCAATTTACTCTTGACTTTCCTTCGAAATAATAGTTCTACTCAAACACATAATAGACCTCAAACAACACTCATCCCGAGTGACCCAAATCACGAGACCACGTCATCTCAATACCCATCAGCCATCTCATACCTTCCTTATGCACTCAATAATATCTCTAACTGATACACCCGTTTTGAAAGACCTCCTGCGAATCCGAAGTTGTTTCCTCTATCTCTCTAACATCGCACCACAGACCCAGTGACATTCATAGAAATACTCCAAGCCTCTTTCACACTTTGCTGCAAAACTAATTCCTTAGTCATACGACGAACTCAAAAATCCTTAGGCACCGCACTTTACTTCTTGAACCCACTAGAACCATTGTTAAAAGTCTTCCACTATGACCTGGTCCCGAATACATAGCTAGCAACCAGTGCTCTGGTAGCTCATGAATACCCTAGAAGAAGCAATCAAATAACTCTCTTTCCTTAATCATAACTAATCTATTAATGTACCAATAACCCAATACTACCAAGGCACACAACCACGTGACCCAATCGTAGACGGTGGCTTCCCCCGTTTAGCTTCAAGCGACAATCACATAAATCCATAATTCACAATGACTCCTCCTCCTTGGTTACCATGATTTCACACAGTCGCTCCGCCAAATTCCTTACAATCTCTTGTTAAACTTGCATGAAATAACTCGTATTACCATCTCCAAACACACACTCGACCTACTGACCGTTACACCATCCTATTCAAGCGATCCCAGCTCACATGGTAGTACATACTTCGTGTTGAACATAAAATAAAGTTCTTTAGAGAACCTTTACTAGTAATCATGCAACTCCTAACACCTCATAGTAGAAAGCCCATATGTGTGAACCCATATAGACATCTTCCAACGATATTTCCATGATTACATCTATCACGAAATCAGTTAATCCTTCTGAGCCCACGGTCGCCCACCAGTTGAAAACTCTCGCTCTTTCCCATCAACATCAAATGAAGGTCCAGCGATGCATCCAAAACTCGAAGTCATATAACATCCCAAGCAAACTTTTTCCATCATATTCGAACTTCCGAAGCACAAAGTTGTCATCTCGAATGAAATACATAAATTAAGTCCCTTGTTTAACATGTCCATAATCGCTTCAAGCTTTCTGGAAGCATGTGGCCATTCTACCACGAAATCTATACAATACACTAACATTCTCACTCTGAGGTTAACCATCTTCTAATTGAACTACTAAACCTCTAGAAATTCAACCTCCACGAGACACCTCCCACCATGTCCTTCCTCATCTTTCGCTACCCTAATATTGCCTAAAATCATAATACATTTATGTAGCACCCGAACTGATAAATTCCACCAACTTTGAGCCTCTATAAAGATCATCCCTCTCGAACCATTCAACACTAGAAGCACCGATCTGACCCCGAAGCCGTCACACATCACCGTCTCTAATAATCGCCTTTTAGGTACCATTCCACAACACCTTGCCCCGAAAGAAAACCAAAGAAGACCATCACACCGAGGAGCCTAAATACATTAAAACAAGGACGGCGACACCACAATATAAACAAGAGTCCCACTAAATTAGGAAACATCCAATCTTGCGGCTCCATCAACTAACGCCTGAACATCTATAGTCTAATTGCCTCTCCTCTGCTGGAATCAAATATAAAATATCCAAATCTTGAACCGATTAGTCCTCCCCTCGAATCATTCATTATCGTGACACATAAGCAAGAATCCTATAATTCACACCGGCACTACATGATAACAATGCATGAACATCGCAATACATTATTCATAGCCTCGAAACCATAGGAAACATCAATATTGGTCTAAAATGACAAAACACTCCTCCACAAGGTTACGATAATAGTTCACCTGCATACTCAAGGAAAAACATCTTGCACCGTATCTGTAGCATTTTCAAAACTCGTCGGTGCCCAACTGATAAAAAGTTCCTGACATCGCATACGAATGAGTAGGAAGGAACCAAAGGCATAAGCTTCAACAAAATCATATCGCACGATGAGGAATCAAGTAAGGGAAGTTCTCCTAACAACCATGTAGCTTCTCGAAGATAAGTATAGACGTCTTTGTACTGATCTGCAAGACTCTACTAGACTTGCTCATTACTCGTGAGACCTAAGTGAACCTAGTGCTCTGATACCAAGCTGTCACGACCCAAAACCACACTATTGATCGTGATGGCACCCAATGTCATCGTTAGGCAAGCCAAATATGAACTACCAACTTAATTATGAATTTTTATTATTTTCAAAATCATGAATTTTATTAGGTAAAGAAATCAACGCATTAAGATCATGGAAACTTACAATTTAAATAGAGTAGATAATAAAAGTGTGTGAATGCTAAGCAAAACCACAAACAACTTCTAGAGCATCCCAAAACAAAAGTGCGCGTCTAATAAAGAGTGCAATAACAATACAACATTTTTCTAGAATATAAGATAGACAGGATAAAGTAAATAAATAAGATGGAGACTATGTGGGCTTCACTGCGTAGCATAGAAAGCAGCTCACCACAAAATCCCCTCATCAGTTGTGCCTATGCGCCAAGATGGCCATCAAATGAACCAGTCAGATCCTGCACATTTAATGTAAAAGTGTAGCATGAGTACGTAAATCAACTCGTACCCAGCAAGTATCTAGCCTAACCCTAGAGAAGTAGTAATGTGGCTTTGACATCGACGCTTACTAGAGGTCCAATAAATCAACATGATAACTCATTACAGCTATGAAGCACAACAATAGTACTGAGATAAAAATTGTAACTGACATAATCCTCCAAAATTTTCTTTTAATGATATAAATCTCTCAAATCTCATATGCCATCTCAACAAATCTGAAATATCAAGTGCTATCTCAAAAGGATAAGGAATACCATATAGAATTCCAGGCCTCAATAGAAGGGGGATCTGGTGAATATCCGGACTGCTAGCGGTATAACGCACGATGTGCCGAGGTCGTACTGCCCGATCCATAGTGGTGTGTACACTGCCGAGGGCCAACCGACGCGAACCAGAGATGCATCTCAATATACTGTTGAGGCGTTCTGCCCCATCCACATAAAAGGAAGAAACTTATCGAGTTATGAGTCACGTGATTACAACACAGGTGCAGGAGCATAAAGTAAACATGATTGTTACCTTTTATCAAATATCTCTCCAAACAACTCAAAATTATAAAGCTCGGACTAATATATTCCCAAATCAATTTAAATAAAAACTTCAATTAATGAAGCTAGAAAAATGAGTTCAAATAACTCAAATACTACATGATAAAGTCCTAAGTCTACCTAGACATAAACATGATTTTAGCTACGTAAGGACTCTCGTCACCTCGTGCATAAGTAGCACCCTCAACTAGTAGCACATAAAAATTGTAGTACCTACGAGACATATTCCCTCTCACAAAGTTAGACAGGAGACTTACCTTGTAACGAAGTTCCATAACCTGCTCCAACGCCTCTCTAACACCTCAAAAAAAAATCCTATCGATCTGAAACTAGTCAAACAACATGCAAACCAATAAAAATATACTATCATACTCATAATTAATCAATTTATAATAATTTTCAACTCCTCTTAAAAATTCAACCAAGTCAACCCTCGGGCCCACGTACCCGGATTCTGAAACTTTTCGAAGATAAACATTACTCATAATATCACGAACTCAAATATATAATTTATTCCTAATTCCATGTCCAATTTGATGGTCAAAATCTAAAAATACCATTTCTATGTTTTCTTCCAAAAATTTCATAATTTCTATCAAACTTCCATGTTAAAATCCATATTTAATCCATGTATTTAACTTAAAAGTGATGAAATGAGCACAAAATCACGAAATTAGATGTTTAATTGTCATGGCCACAATTCCCTCAGTAGGAAGTCGTGACGGCACCTAGTATGTAAAACAAGGTAAGTATATCAACATGCAGAACAATTGAAATAACAACTTAAGATCTTAAAACCTCAACAACTGCATAAATAAATCTGTAACACAAAATGTACAACTCCCAAACTTGGTGAAGCATAAGTCACAAGCTCTAGTAACAATCTTAAAAAATCATATACTTCATTGTCTAAGATAGTGTAATGAAATAAGGAAAACAAGATAGAAGAGGACTTTGAGGTCTGCGGACGCGGGAAGGTGTACCTTGAAGTCTCCAAGCAACCTCAGCTCACAAATGCCGGGACTGATAGGAAGTACTTGGATCTGCAAAAGATGTGCAAAAACGTAGTATGAGTGCACAACAGTGGTACCCAGTAGGTGCCAAGCCTAACCTCAGTAGAGTAGTGCCGAGGTTAGGTCATGGCCCTACTGGAAAAAATAGGAAAACAAGGAGACAGATATAACAATATAATGAAAATGACAATATAAATGAAACAAAAAGATATTTATAGAAAGTTAATAACACAGAATCAAGACAGTTAATGCAACACAAAAAGAAACAAGGATTTATATATTAAGGAAACAGACGACCAAGGAAAATACAGCAAATAGAGAAAGATCAATAAGGGCCACTACCGAGGTACCACCTCGTAGTCCCAAATCATAAAAGTAAATAATAGTCTTTCTGTAATGACCCGACCGGTCATTTTGAGTTCTAGCGCGTCGTTCAGCAGGTTGAAGTCGTGAGCAGCTCCGTTTTAGGTATTATGACCCGTGGGCGTGGGCGGAATTGAATTCCAGAAAGTTTAGAATTGATTTGGAAAGAAGAATTCTCATTTCAAAAGCCTTAAGTTGAAGAAATCAACTAAGATTGGAATTTTGAGTAAACGATCTCCGAATCAGGATTTGAAGGTTCCAGCAGGTTCGTATGATAATTTCGGACTTGGGTGTATGTCCGGATCGGGTTTTGGATAACCCGGGAGCGTTTCGGCGTATATTATGGAAGTTAGCATTTTAGAAGAATTTCATGAATTTGGGGTTGAAGTTCATATCAGTGAGGTTGATATCCATTTGGGATTTCGAGTCTGGTAATAGCGTATGGTAATTCTGGAATTGGGAGCACGATCGCAAGTGAATTTGGATGTCTGTAGGTTATTTTGGAGTCATTTGGCTAAAGATAGAAATTTGAAGGTTTTTGGAAAATCCAGCCGGAAGTGGAAGTTTTGATATAGGGGTCGGAATGTGATTCCGGAAGTAGGAGCAGGTCCGTAATGTTGAATACGACTTGTGTGCAAAATTTGAGGTCAATCGAACGTGATTTGATAGGTTTCGGCGTCGGATGTAGAAGTTTGAAATTCTAAGTTCTTAAAGAATTGGATTTGAGTGCGATTCATGATTTCGGCGTTGTTTGATGTGATTTGAGGGCTCGAGCAAGTCCATGTCATGTTTTGGGACAGGTTGGTATAATTAGACGGGGTCCCGGGGGCCTCGGGTGGATTCTGGGTGGTTAACGGATCAAAATTGAAGTTGGAAAAGGGCTGAAGCTGCTTTCATCTGGTGTAACCGCACTTGCGAGGCTTTGACTGCAGGTGCGGCTTGGGCGCCGCAGGTGCGAGAGTGGGCGGGCTTGGTTGGGGACCGCAGGTGCGATGGATTTTACGCACCTGCGAAGCCGCAGGTGCGGACAGTGGGGCGTAGGTGAAATTTGGGCCAAAGTTGAGGAAAACTGCAGGTGCGGGAGATTTGGTCGCACCTGCGGGATCACAGGTGCGGAGGAAGGACCGCAGGTATGGAAATCGACCTAGGCAGAATGTTTTAAAACGGGAATTTTGGGTTCATTGCCTTGGTTTAAGTGATTTTGGAGAGCTTTTCAAGGGGGATTTCACCAAGCATCAAGAGGTAAGTGATTCCTTCTCATTTCCAAGTTGAATACAAGATCATTACATGATTTTGATATGGGAAATTGTGGGAAAATTGGGGTTTTTTTAAGAAAAACCTAGAAAGTGTAAATTTCAATTTTAAGCCACGAATTGAGCATGAATATTTGAGTAAATTATATAACTGAGTTAGTAAGGCTATGGGTATAATGTATCTTCGATATTTTCGGATTTTCGGGCACGTGGGTCCGAGGGCATTTTGGTCATTTCTCCAAGCGGGGTTGGGAAAGTATATAATCTGAATTTATTGTGAGTATTAGGATGAATTTTCATTGCTTTGTCGTTTATGTGGTAGTTTCGAAACGTTATGCGTCAGTTGGAGTCATCGGAAGGGCTTGGACGCCGGTGTTGGAATTTCAGAGCGAGGGGGAATCGTCCCCCCTAGGTGAATTAATTTAGTAAATGCTATTATCTTCGGGGGCTACGTACGTGCGAGGTGACGGGAGTCCGTGCGTAGCTACTATTATGCCATGTCCGGGTAGTCTAGGACCTACTAGCATGCCTTGCGTGTTTTACCTGTAATCTTGCATGTAATATGAAACTGCTAATATAATCAAAGACGTAATTGAATATCTAACAGAAAACTAGAGTTCATTTTGTTAATTTTCTAAAAAGAGAATTTATCTCACTATGGATATTTGTGAACCTGGACTACGTTGTATCGTGGAGTATCATTAAACTTGACAAATGAGCTTCAAAAACAAATGATTTCAAAACATATGTTTCATGTTTCTTTTAATAAGGATACTACCACTTCCTTGAGAAAACTATTTTCTTAATAAAATATGGAATTAATGTGTGGAAATGTGTCAGCATCCGAGTCGCAGGTATGATTCGCGAGCGGGGGAAGCTTTATAATATTCAGTATAAGTGTGTCAGCACTCGAATCGCAGGTATGATTCGCGATCGAGGAAGCTTTATAGTAATTTGGTATAAATATGTCAGCACCCGAGTCGCAAGTATGATTCGCGAGCGGGGGAAGCTTTATAATGTTCAGTAGCACTCGAATCGCAGGTATGATTCGCGATCAAGGGAAGCTTTATGGTAATTTGGTATAAATGTGTCAGCACCCGAGTCGCAGGTATGATTCGCGAGCGGAGGAAGCTTTACGACTATTCAGTGATTAGATATTCCTTCGACTCTGGCCAGTTGTCTTATCTTTGTGTGCGCATGACTATTTGGTACTGTTTTATTGACATTGGCTTGACATGTATTTGGGAGAAGGGAAAGTGTACATTGTTTCTTATTCTCAGTAGTTACCTGGATTTCTGTACATGATACGTATTCGTTGCTCACTGTCCTACATGTCTACTATACTTCATCATATTCTGTCATATATTATATTGTTGGACCTTAGTGAGTGTCAAGTCAACCCCTCGTCACTACCTCTCTGAGGTTAAGCGGGCGACTTACTGAGTACACGTTGTTTTTGTACTCATGCTACACTCGCTGTGCATTTTTATTGCACAGGTACTTTCATAGCAAATATGGAGGATTCGGAGACTTAGGCGAACTGCATCATCCGGACGCGATCCGCAGCTGACAGAGTCTCCTTCATACTGTATTTATTCATTTAAATTTCCTTGTCCAGTTGTATTTCGGACAGGCTTTGTAATGGTTGTATATATTCTTAGAAATTGCTCATGCACTTATGACACCGGGTTCTGAGATATGTGTTGGGATATAATTTCTTAAATGTAAATCTTTAAACCATTATTTTTAATTAACAGACTTTTATTTGGTTATTATGTAATGAATTGAAAAGAAGTGTATTCATAAATGTTTTAAAACGGAAAGTTATTTCAATTAATTAATGATTTGGCTTGCCTGACATTGATGTTCGGCGCCCTCACGACCTTAGGGATTTTGGGTCGTGACAACATGGTATCAGAGCTCTAGGTTCCCGTAGGTCTCACGAGTCATGAGCAAGTCTAGTAGAGTCTTGCGGATCGGTACGTAGATGTCTGTACTTATCTTCGAGAGGTTACAGAGCTGTTAGGAGTACTTTCCTTCTTGATCTTCATCTTGCGAGTTGATTCCTTTGAGTCTTATGCTTATGTTCATTTCTACTCAATCTTACGTGTCGCGAAGCGCTTGCTATGGATCAGGAATTTAAGGAATAGAAATGGTGCTACGAATGTAATTCGAGATGCTTTCATGTGTAATTGGTTGTGGCTGTTGTTATGGCCCTGCAAAAGGGTAATATGTTGTTTCAGCTCAGTAGCCGTGTTCTCGGTAGCCTTAAGGCTGTGCTCAGTTAGTGATGATGTTTGCAATTGATCGTCGTGCGGTGTCGATGTGATGATAGAACGTTGCCCGTATATTGGGGAAGATGAATGGTTTGAGGGGAGTTCTCAGAGTGTGATTTCGAGATTTCAGTGCTTTTGTTCCGGGAGAGGGAAGACATTTGGAGTATGAATGGCTCGGTTGGGATTGATAAAGTAGTAAGACTCGGTGTCTTCAAGTGAGATGGGATATGCACCTGTGACGTGTAGTCGTCGCCATTGATCGAGTGGAATGTGTTAGGTTTGGCAGTGCTATGGTTTCTTCGGTTGCGTGGGGTCAGAGTATTGAGAAGAAGTATTGAAGAAAATGGTTGGCAGAGATCATGAGGCGCGGTGGTTCAGTACCGGATAAGTGTTGATAATGAAGGCAGCTAGAGAAAGATAATCTTCGGAGAGCACGAAGTCGTGGCGATCTGCTGGTTTGAGAGCTACAAAGAATGATCCTGGAATAAGGCTAGGCGGTGGTTCCATTTCTAGGAGGCCAGGTGTAAGAAGCGGAAGTCGAGCAGTCGCAAAGTGGGGGAGCGGCAGCACATCTTGGAATTTGAAGATATTTGTCGCGCATTAATGGGTGTCCATGAGGAGCGGACGGACTAGTAAGTTGGTAAATGAAGTAGAACGTAGGATGGGGTATTGAGGTCGTAGAGAGCGTCGTTGGAAGGTGTCCGCGGGGGATTTTCGCATGTGGGTTATCTTTTGTGCATAGGTTAGCAATGGCAAGGTTGGCAGGTTCTGTGAGGGGTTATAGTGGCTAGTCGGTAGGAGATAGAATGTGTGAATGATGCTAGAGAATTCGAGTATTTAGGGAGTGCTAGCCAGAGATTTTGGAAGATTTGTATGGATTGGCTGAGCAAGATCGTGTTATCAAAGGAGGAAGGATATCAGCAGGGTCTAGAGTGGTGCAAGGAGTAGCCTCGGGTTAAGTGGGGGAGTCCCACCATCTGCAGTTGGGTTGTAGGATTGTCTTCGCATGGGATTGAGGATTTTTGGCATGTTGGAAAGTTATTTCAGCTAAGGAAAAAGGAGTAAAATGGTAATCGTGCGTGGGATTTTATGAATATGTGCAAAGGTTGACCCTGTCGGATCAGGATTAGGCTTTGGAAGATTCAGAATTTATGCTTAAGGCATGGGCGAGTTGTAACGATAGTGACCCAGTCACGTGTTTTATTGAAAAGGTGTTCTTATGCTAGGAGAGCCTTGGCGTTGATTGTATTAGGGGCCAGTCGGAGTGGGTGACTCTCAATAGCAGTCCTAGTGAGTGCAAAAGTTAAGAATGCGGCATTTAAGGATTTCAGGCAGCAGTATGATCGAGAATCGAGCTTATGCAGAGTAATCTCTGAGAAAATGAGGGTGGTTGGAATGTTCTATGATATGTTTCAGCATGCAAGATAATATTGGAGGAGTGAGAGAAATAGACTCCGGATTGAAGAAAAGATTATCATAAGGGTATGAAACAGGTTGCGGATTTGGGCAGCATGGTCTCGTGAATCAAGTTCACTCGGGATGAGTGAGGGTTGAGTTTTCTATGGGTTGAAGGAAGTTGTTATTGTTCCTGAGGCAATTAATGATGATTAAAAGGAGATAGATTGATTAGCCATGGTTGAAATGGCCCATTTGCGGCAGTGATTGGTTCCTTTGATGTGATTTGGTTATGCATGTGGTTTTTGCTGGTGTATGCGGGGCTTGTCGACCGTCATAACAGATTTTATGTGGGAGCATTTGAGTGCTATGTCCTGTCAGGTATAGGCGGACCCCGGAAGGGTTATAGTGGTATAGACTACCACTTAAGATTTGCATGATTGGGTGTTAATGGGAATTCACTCGTGTGATGAGATGGTACTCTTGAATTGAGCTAAGTAAAAGGTTTCTATATGATGAAGTGTTCGCCCTATTGGTGGTTCAGAAATTATGATGGAATTCTTGTGGTACCTCATGTTGGTATGTTAAGTGCGGGAAGCAGTATGTAAGTGGGAGTAAGAATCGAGATTTAGGTCCGATGTTTATGAGGATGTCATGAGCTCGGAAGAGCAAGGCAAGTGGTTTGAAAATTAAGAGTAAGATGATGTTATCTTCAGTGTCACCTGAGATTGATATTCGGTGAAAGAGGCTTTGTACCCTGGTCATGGGTTCTTGATGTGTTTTGCAGCCTTAGTGTGGTCGGTGTTATGGATGGGCAGACATGTTGCCTTGTGTGGAAGGTCGTGGAAGCACGACCGCGAAGAGATTGTATAAAGTGTGACATGTAGCCACTTGATGGATTTCAGATTTGGACTGAGTATGAAGAAGTGCAATATTGCTTAAATTGAGAATTTACGCTTGGAGGGCGTTCTATTCAGTTGATTATGGATTATGGGGTGTTAGTCCCGGTAGTGATGGTTGTTCTCGTGTATTATGAGAAAAGGTGGGTTAATATGGACCCAGGTAAAAGCTAATAGCTAAGTTGGTGCGAGCAAGGTGGATCGATGTTTGTGGATGGACTTAAATATGATTACAGGCTCCGTATGAGCCAGGCATGTTCCTTTCAGTAGAGCGCTTTTCATGGAGAGGTATTAGGACAGCGGGTGTTGTTCCGTCCTCGTCAGATTCATGTGTTATCGTGATTGTGCCGTGTGAGTTGTAAAACGGCTTTGATAATTTCTTATGTGTTGAGGTCCCGCGT
>ML308541.1:0-38909 GCA_005239505.1 Nicotiana paniculata
ACGGTTCAGTAAACCCACGAACTTATCAGCCACAGGAAATTCAACTTGATCAAAATGGGAGAGGGGCGCGGTCAGAATGAATCTAGAAAAAGCTACGGGCAGATTCAAGGACCAACAATTGATTACTCGAACGTTATGTAACTGAACCCCTATTACCGTTATCTCTTGTAACACCCCATTAATGTCATAATTAGTCATTAATGAGTAACCATAGCAGGAGTCATACGTTATAAGAATCTCCTATATAAGGGAGAGGAATACAGCTTGTAAAGGCATCTGATTCTCGAATATAATCAACTTCGATCTTTTATTTCTGTAATATTGTCTATTATTCACATTTTCCATTATCTTGATTATCAGTAACCCGTATTCATCTTAAAAATAAGCTTTAGTCAAAGGGTCTAATTCTTTGGTTAAACAATCTTTTCATGGTTCTCTTCATGAAGTCGTTCACTTAAAGATTTCCGTAATAGTATATGTTAGGAGTGTTCATGGTTTGGTTTGGGTCGGTTTTTCCCAAAAAATAAACCAATCCAAACCAATTAAGCCGGTTTTTTATCGATTCAGCTTTTGTCAATTTTTGTCAGTTTTTCGGTTGTTTATCGGTTTTTTTCTTAAATATGAGACATACACTACCAAACGCATATTCCTGCGATTATATTTTCAATACAACACTATCAAATCAATTCCTCTTTGAGAAATTTATCATTTACCAAGATATATTGATGATAATTGAATAAAATAGTGATGAATAATTTAAGTATTTGATAGTAGCCTATATTATGCGATGTATATGATATATATGCTCTAAGTTAACCATACTTTATTGATGTTTTAAGTGTTAAATGATAACAAAATGCTCTAATTGAACTTTTTATGCTTTGCAGGAGCTACTCCGAGTTAGGAGGATGATATAGAGTGTTTTAGAGTCAAATATGTAGATACAAGGCCAATCGAGAAGCACCCGAATAAAAATAAGAAATAAAAGGCAAAGAAAAACTGGGCAACAATCCACCGCGACCGCGGTCGGGACGCGGCTGGAACGCGGTGGATTGAGGCAAAAAATAGAACGTATTAAAACCACCGCGGTCAGACCGCAGTTGGCCCGCGAGCGCGGTCGAATATGAAAGTGCCAGGAAAGTCCAAAGGGTCAAAGTGTAAATCGTGGGGAACCTATCCTAACCCTATATAAACTCAAATACTCGCCCAAGTTAAGGTTTAAGCTTGTTTTAGACTTATTTGGATGCAAGAAAAAGTGGGAAAAATATCAAGGCACCATTAGAGTTTTTCATTCTTCTTCCTTTATCATTATTTTGTGAATCATGAATTATTTTATTGCTTTATCTTGTTTTATCATGAGTATATAAATATTTAGTCTAAGGTTTTTATGGAACCTATTGAAGGATGAAATTCTTGCTATATTGATATAGATTTGCCAAGTTTAATCTCTATTTGTTCAACTACGTTATTGTTGTAGTTAATTGAAAGGATCCTCAATTAGCTGTGCCTATTTAGTATGTATTACTCGGGAGAGAGTGCATATTTAGGTAGTTGTTGAACAACATCACTCCCGAAGTATGTGAGGAATCAATAACCAAGGGTTTAAAGGTGGGATTAGGGATAACGAAACCTTGGGTGTGATCTAAGTGAGCTGTAATAAAAGCCAGCTAGCGTAACTCGGGAGAGTATGTCTAGTAAATTTTCATAATTACTCGGGAGAGATTTATGGTAGTAAGAGTTCTCATGATCGATAGAGACGATTGGACGAATTTATATGAAACATAGCAAGAAGGGATTCCATCAATAGGGAAAATGATAACCTTAGATCCTTCTCATTATTGTTTATAACCCATTCTTATTTAGCTCTTAGTTAATATAGTTTCAGTAAGTAATAGTTAGTAGAAAAAAAACCAATTGTTATTCAAAATATCTTGGATGCCGATTACGTGGAATTGAGTGAGTCTGATAACTGTAATTGGTAGGTTAATTCCCTGTGGGATTCAACTCTGGGCTTAATACCCGGAATACATTGACAACGACCGTTAGTCCTTTTTATATGGCATAGTTGGGTGTGATCAAATTTTGGCGCCATTGTCGGCGAAGTTTAACAGTGTTATCGATTACAGTTGAAAGAAGTACAAACAATTCTTAATGTAGTCAATTTTTTTCACTTTTAATCAATACATTGAAATTTTAATGTTTGCAAACTTGGTGGTTACAGATGCATGCCTAGAAACTCATCGAGAACTGGTGAAGTGTTTGAAGCATTATCAGATGCCGAGAAAGTTTTCAAGGCCTTGAATCGATCCAACCGGAAAAGCAAACAACAAAACTCAATTGAACAACTTGAACTAGACATGACAGAGTGAACAACAGAAATATTGGGGATGGCGTAGAGGACCAAAATGCGAAGGTAGTGGAGCCTTTTATGCTAGAGACTGCTTTATAAGACTGGGCACAACCCACGGTAGACAATTTGGCCACATCGATAGTAGTCCTGCAGATACAAGCAGATTCATTCGAAATCACAAATAATATGCTGCATATGTTGCAAAATAAGAGACTATTTTCGGGGTCATACATTGGAGATCCCCAACAACACTTGAAGAATTTCCTGTCAATCTGAAAAACACAAAGACAACACAACGTGACTCCGAAAGCAATAAATATGTTCTTGTTTCCATTCTCTATGATAGGAGTAGCCCAGACTTGGCTAAGTTCATTCCCCATTAATTCCATCACTACTTGGGAGGAGTTGGTCAAGCAATTTGTGAACAAATTTCATCCACCCAACAAGACTGCTCAACAAATTGATGAGATCTTGAGCTTCAGACAGAAACCAACAGAAACATTGCAAGAGACGTGAGAAAGATTTAAAGGGTTGTTGGTTGTATGTCCACACCATGGTATCCTGAGCAGCTATTGGGGCATAGATTTTACATGGGTCTGGAAGATAGTGTGAAAGCTAATGTTGATGCTTCAGCTGGTGGAGCATTCTTGAGTAAAATGTTTAGAGAGAGCAAAATCTTGCTCGACAAAATGTCCCAGAACTCATGATGGACAAACAGAAACGCGCCCGTCACTCCTCTGGTCCACTCAGTGACATTAGATTCAACTAACTCTCTTGCTGAAAATATGGCCACATTAATGACACAAATGAGCATCCTCACCAAAAAGGTGGAAGAGCCAGATCAGAAACAACAGGTGCACATAGTTGATACAACCAATGAGGGATTCTGTACATCTTGCATCAGTCAGCCATTTGGTAGCAAGTGGAGCGCTGAGGGGGATCACCAACACTATCCTGAGGACATGAATTGTGTGTCCAATTATTGGGGTCAGAGACCAGGTGGTCAGAATTGGGGGCAGTAGAATCAACAATAAAGGCCAGCCCCGCAGCAGCATAATCACAGTAACAGGGGGCCCATGCTACCACAGGGTAATATGGCGCCTGACCAAAGGCCACAGAGCTATAACAACCAGAATCAGCAGCAGGGGTATCATCCACCTCAACAACAGCATAATGGGAGACAGGAAGATGGGTTCACTAGGCTCGAGGCAATGATGCATCAAGTGATTGTATCTAATGCAAAAATAATTGAAAGAGTAGATTCACACGAGTCAACTATCAAAAATATTGAGGTCCAAATGGGTCAGATTTCGATGTCACTGAATAATCGTCCTCATGGGACGTTACCTGCAGACACTCAGGTAAATCCAAAAGATCATGGGCCGAAGCAGCTGATGGCAGTGATTCTATGTAATGGTAGAGACCTGGACTTGGAGCAAGAGAGAGCTCGAGAAAGTAGACCTGTTGAGACACTTATGCTAGTGCCCATTGAGCTGGATGACCTAGAAGGATTGTCTGAGGTGACAGTGCAGCATGCACAGGAAGATGCCAACAAACCGAATGAGGCTGTGAAAGAAGCTGGGACAACATAGGAACCGGTATTGGAGACAACGCCTGAAAAAGAGAAAGCCCAAATCACAGGGAAGAAGGGACCTCCAGCACCATTCCCACATAGGCTAGTCAAATATAAAAAAGATGAGCAATACAAGAAGTTCTTAGACATGTTGAAACAAGTTCAGGTTAATATTCCATTGAATGATGCTTTAAAAGAAATGCCTAGTTATGCTAAAATGATGAAGGAATTGATGCCCGACAAGTTCGACTTCCAAGACTTGGCCATAGTGACTCTAAATCAGACATGCAGTGCTGTTGTAACAAGACCCGTTGCTGAAAAATTGTCAGACCCAGGGAGTTTCATAATTCCCGGGACCATAGGTAACTTTTTTTTTTTCCAATGCACTATGTGATTTAGGGGAAAACATAAATCTTATGCCCCTATCTATCTATAAAAGGCTTGGGATTGGAAGATCTACCCACGTCTATGTTGTTGCAGTTGGCTGATAGAACTGTAAAGAGGCCCTCAGGTATTCTTGGTGACGTGTTGGTGCAGGTAGGGAAATTTGTGTTCCCTGCAAAATTTGTAATTCAAGACTGTAGGGTGGATGAAGAAATTCCCATAATTTTGGGAAGGCCATTCTTGGACACGGGGCATGCTCTAATTGACTGTGAAACTGAAGAGCTCAAGATGAGGTTAAATGACGAAGAGATAACGTTCAACGTGTAGAAATCTATGAGACGACCAAGTGAATTCTCCAATTGTTCTTTAATTGATGTCGTGGATGTAATCCTGGAAGAGGATGATGAGACCTTGAACATTGAGGACCCTCTAGCTGTATGTATTATGAATTTAGATGAGGTGAATGGTGAAGAATTGGCGAAATGGGTGCTTTCTCTTGAGGGCAAAGGTTTTTGGAAGAGACTACTCGAATTTGAGCCCCTGCACTTAGAGAAAAGGGAAACTCCTCGAGCCAGGCCATCCATAGAAGAACCACCAAAGCTGGATTTGAAGCCACTGCCCGCCCATCTCAGGTATGCATTCTTAGGACCTAACTCCACATTACTTGTTATGATCTCATTTAGTTTGTTAGATGTGCAGGCAAAACAACTTTTGCAGGTACTGACAGAGTGCAAGACTGCTATTGGGTGGACCATAGCAGATATTAAGGGGATCATCCCGGCATTTTGTATGCATAAAATTCTACTGGAAGATGATCACAAACCTTCCAGAGAACACCAAAGAAGGTTGAACGCCAACATGAAGGAAGTGGTGAAGAAAAAAGTCAATAAGTGGTTAGATGTGGGAATCATCTTCCCCATCTCTGACAGCAACCGGGTTAGCCCAGTGCAATGTGTTCCTAAGAAGGGTGGAATGACAGTGGTGAAAAATGATAAAAATGAACTGATCTCTACACGAACCGTCACAGGCTGGAGAATTTGTATGAATTACAGGAAGCTCAACTTAGCCATCCGGAAAGACCACTTCCCACATCCCTTCATTGATCAGATGCTTGACAGACTGACAGGGAGGTCCCACTTCTGTTTTCTGGATGGGTACTCGGGGTACAATCAGATCTCCATTGCACTAGAGGACAGAGAGAAGACCTCATTCACATGCCCTTATGGGATCTTTGCTTTTCAGAGGATGCCCTTTGACCTATGCAACACACCCTCCACATTCCAAAGGTGCATGATGGCCATATTCACAGACATGGTAGAAGACATAATGGAGGTGTTCATGGATGATTTCTCAGTGGTGGGAAACTCATTCGATGAGTGCCTTACAAATCTGACCAGAGTGTTGAAAAGGTGCATTGAGACTAACCTGGTACTTAATTGGGAAAAGTGACATTTCATGGTACAAGAAGGTATAGTCTTGGGACACCAAGTATCAAGCAAGGGCATTGAGGTGGATTGTGCGAAAGTTAATGTGATAGCAAAGCTTCCACCTCCCACATCAGTCAAAGAAATCAGGAGCTTCCTCGGGCATGCCGGTTTCTACCAGAGATTCATAAAAGACTTCTCAAAAATTGCTAACCCTCTGTGTAAGTTGTTAGAAAAAGATCACTCTTTCGTGTTTTCTGATGATTGCAGGGTAGCATTAAAGGAACTGAAGAAGAGGCTAGTCACAACACCCATCATTATTTCCCCCGACTGGGAGCAACCATTTGAGCTAATATGTGACGTAAGTGACTACGCAGTGGGAGCAGTGCTAGGACAGCGGAAAGATAAGATAATGCACCCAATTTACTACGCAAGTAGAATGTTACATGGATCCCAACTAAACTACACTGTGACTGAAAAGGAGATGTTGGTTGTGGTGTTCGTGTTTGACAAGTTCAGATCGTACCTAATTGGCTCAAAGGTAATTGTATATACTGATCATGTTGTTCTCAAGTACCTGGTCGAAAAGAAAGAGTCCAAACCGCACCTGATTCGTTGGGTGCTGCTATTGCAAGAGTTCGACTTGGAAATTCATGACCGTAAGGGCACGGAAAACCAAGTCGCTAATCACTTGTCGCGACTGGAAGGAGCTGAAAAATCAGTTGAGGTAGAGCATATTCTGGAAACCTTTCCAGACAAGCAGCTACTCGCTACAAGCCTTGAGGAAGTGCCATGGTATGCAGACATTGCAAACTACCTGGCAAGCGGTATAGTTCCCTATGACCTTTCCTCTGTGCAAAAGAAAAAGTTTTATCGTGATTGCCGCATGTATTATTGGGATGAACCTTATCTGCTTCGGATTTGTGTTGACAATATGATTCGTAGGTGTGTCCCCGAGATAGATCAATCTTTTATTTTGTAGGCATGTCACGCATCAACATATGGCAGACATTTTGGAGGAGTCAGGACGGGTGTGAAAGTTCTAGAAGCCGGTTTATACTGGCCAACTGTGTTTAAGGATGCACATCTATGAGTCAAGGGCTGTGATGAATGCCAGCAAATCGGGAACATTTCCCGTCGCCATGAGATGCCCATGAACCCAATTCAGGAGGTTGAAGTGTTCGATGTTTGGGGAATAGACTTCATGGGTCCTTTCGTCAGTTCCTATGGCAATAAATACATACATGTTGTTGTAGATTATGTGTCCAAATGGGTGGAAGTTGCAGCACTCCACACCAATGATGCGAGGGTGGTGATTGGGTTATTGAAGAAGAATATATTCACCCGTTTCGGGACCCCGAGGTCCATAATCAGTGACGGAGGCACTAATTTCTGCAATCGAGCCTTTGAGAAATTGCTGGCAAAAATACGATGTACGCCACAAAGTGGCAACTCCATACCATCCTCAGACCAATGGTCAGGTCGAAGTGTCGAATAGAGAGATAAAGAGTGTGTTGCCCAAAACTGTGAATGCCACAAGAACAGATTGAGCGAAAAAGTTAGATGACGCACTCTAGGCCTATAGAACTGCCTTTAAAACACCAATTGGCATGTCACCATACAAGTTGGTGTTTGGGAAGTCCTGTCACCTGCCAATAGAGCTAGAGCATAGAGCTTGGTGAGTACTGAGACAACTGAATCTAGACATGGAGGCTGCGGGAACGAATAGAGTCATGTAATTGCATGAACTAGATGAGTTCCGCTATCTTTATTTTGAGAGCGCAAGGTTATACAAAGAGAGAATGAAGAGGTTGCACGACAAGAATATTATTGAGCGGAATTTTAAACCCGGAGATATGGTGTTGCTTTATAATTCAAGATTAAGGCTATTTCCGGGTAAACTCAAGTCACGATGGTCTGGACCATTTCATGTGGTTGAAGTGCTCCCTTCAGGTGCTATAGAAATTGCCTCAGAAAATGACTCTCGCACGTTTAGAGTCAATGGGCACATGTTGAAACCATATGTGGGCATGGATGAAGTCAAAGAAGTGTCAATGATCCATTTAACTGAGCATCAAAGGTGGGGCGAACCTTAAATACACTCATCTGCGTCGTGCCGCGACGTTAAATCAAGCGCTTCGTGGGAGACAACCCATGTTTTATTTTGTTTTTCCCTTTTGCTTTGTTGTTGTACTTGATGTGTATGATACTAACCCATTTATTAGTGTACAGGGAAAGATTGGTGCATATTGGGAGATGTCGGGGGCAAGAACCAACTCCGGGAAGGTAAAAACGTGATAAAAACAAAAAAAAATTCGGAGGTCTGTCACCGCGACCGCGGTGAAACAAGTATATTTTTTTTCAGCACCGCGACCGCGGTGAAATAAGTACATTCTATTTTCTTCCACCGCGATTGCAGTCCAACCGCGGTCCGAGCGCGGTGGAACGTTACTGTTCTGCCGACGCACAGGTAAGTTGTAAAAAAAAATTATAATTTTTTTTCTTTTTCTCTTGCAAACCCATTAAAACTAAACCTAACCCCACCCCACTTCCAACAATCCCCTTCTCGCTCTAACTCTCTAAACCCACGCCTCTTCTTCTTCTTCCTCTCTCTCACAAACCCCTTCCTCTCTCACACACACCAACTTCCGCCTCCCCTCCTCCCCAATCTCCCTCCCACTCCAAATTTCTTCCCTTCCCCCCTCTCTCAACTCTATAAGTCTCAGGTATGTCATGCTTTCTTTATCTCTTCTTCTTTCCTTCTCTTTTGCAATTGTAATTATAGATTTGTTGTAGTATCTAGAGTAAAAAAAAATTGGTTTCTTTTCTTCTTTTTAGTTGGTAATGTGTAGAATATGGTAAAAAAGAGCATGATTTTGTTGTGTTGAAGTTGATTGTGGTGGGGTGGAGTATGTGTAGTGATTGTGGTTGATCTAGGGGAGGGCTTGTACTTCTATGGGCTAATTGTATGAAATCATAGTTCCATGCACACTAGGTGCTTGTGAAATTGCCTCATTGAGATGTAATTGTGAACGTGAACATGGTGGTGATGAAGTCTGAGTAACCACCCGGGTTTCACACAACCCAAACCCTCACTAATAGTAGCCCTTGGTTTGTCAGATAAAATGCATCAATCAAGGAAGAGATGTACCACGGGTTCCTCCGCCAGTGGGACAGGAGATTCATCCAGAGCTCGAGCTCCGGCTAGTTCGAGCCAGTTTGACAGCACCCGGTTTGTCTCCAAAGCGGCTCAAGATAGGTTTAATGCAAAGACATCCAAGAAGCCGGTGCCTGAAGTACACATTGACAAGCATGACTTGCTAGTTAAATGCCCAAGTATCTACGAAGAATTGAGGAGACGTCAGCTGGACAACTTCTTTATTGAGCGGGAAGAGGGCAATGTAATGCTGGTAAGGGAATTCTATGCTAATTGCCTGGACCATATTGATAGGTTTGTCACGGTACTGAACACCCCGGTGAATGCGTCTCTTGAGTCCATCCGCCGAGTGTACAGGTTGCCGGTCTTCACTGGAGAGACAGATTATTACCAAGATTATCATAGGCCGCCTGTCACGTGGAACCTAATTGTTCAAACAATTTGTGTGGATGGATGTGATCCAATATGGATAAAATCGAGAATGACTCTGAACTCCCAATATATCACTTGGGAAGCTAAATGTTGGCTCACGATTATCAACAACCGTTTGCTTCCATCCAGCAATACTACAGATGTTAATGCGCCAAGAGAAGCGGCGATTTGGTGTTTTGTAAACCACCAAGATTTTGGCGTGGCTCACCTCATTTAAGATGAAATGTTCATTCGCTCCACAGAGGCAAGAAAAGGGTTCTACTTCCCTTCCCTGGTCACCAGGCTGTGTCGTGCCTCACGAGTTCCTGAAAATCCCACAGTAGATGGGAAATTTCCATTAAAAGCCCCATTCAGGGCTAGCAAAATCATAGTTGGGAAAGAGAAGACTGTGGCGTATGATGAGGATGATGATGAGGGAGCTATGCATGCTGCCGCCCCAACCGGTGCAAATTGCTTATGAGGCAGGCCCATCACAAGCCTTCTGGATTACCCGGATGACAGCCTTGGAGCAGGATATGGCTGGCCTACTCACTTCAGTCAATGACCTGGGTGCTCGAGTTGACACTTTGGCTACTCAAAGTGCTAGGTCAGAGAAAAAGATCACGGGCTGGCTCCGGGCATTAGGACGAGCGTGTCACCTCGATCCTGTCACCGTCTCCGATCAGGACTAAGCACCAGGGAAGTCCCCTTACCTTACTTTGCTTTAATTTCTTTGACATGGGGACATGCTAATTTTTAAGTGTGGGGTTGGGGATGCTTGTTGTTGTACACTTGTATAGATTGTTTAGTATTTTGGTTTATTTGGTATTTTGGTTTGCTTCTAATTAACCTCGACTTGGCCCGAAGACGGACACCTCTCGACGGGTCTCTTGAGGGACTTAAGTCGAACAAAAAAAAACAAAAAGAGTTTCCTTTGTTAGGTAGTATATCAATTCCTCCTTGGTTTTTCTTTAAACCATGGTTCTTTTCCAAGGGTTTCCATTTGAACCGGGTGTAGTTAGATTTTTCTTTTTAGTTTAGGAAGTTTTGGGCGAGGGAAGAGTAAAAATAGGATCCCTTAACTCCGTAGTACCTTGAATATAGATTGCCTTAGCGTGACACTTAGGCTCATTAGTCGACTCTAGCAAGAAAGCCTTAAATTGTGTGTTCTTGATTTGGCTTAAGTACCTTCAGCAGAGTGTCTGACGATCCTAACTGAACTGAGTCATGTGCCATGTGTGAGTGAGACTTTGTGTATTCTGTGCTAACATTTAATGCCTAGAACTTGCCCTGTGTGTGTATGAAGTGAAATGGTAGCCTTAATTGGTCTAGAAAGTGATATAGGCGTGTCTTTGTTGAACCTATTTATATATGTTTCTACCCACCTGATTGTATATACCATAGTTAACCCCTTTGAGCCTATAATCTTGTTTTCGTTGTCAACCACATTACAAGCCTGACCCAATTTTTGAATTGACTATCTTTTGAACCCTATTACCTCCTAGAAGCACTTGAATGATGACGAACATGGAAAAATTAAAGTGTGGGGGTGGTTGGTTGGCTTTTGAGTGGAACTAAGAGAATAGGGATAAAGGTGCACGGTGTGATAATGAATACTAGAATCCGCCGGAACTGAAAAAATAAATAAATATAAGTCTCAAATGGTGGTGATTTTTGAAAAAGCGTGCTTAAAGAAGTAAGGGGTATAACACAATGGTGAAAAGGTGGAGTGATGATTTGACAAAAGTATGGACTGAAATGTGAAAAATGTATTAAAGTGCTTATGGAGGTGTAGCCACTATTATATCCATATATATATCCTACCTGTCCCACAGCCTACATTACAACCAAACAAAGTCCTACTTGATTCTAGACTAAAGGAGCTCGATTAGTCGAGTATTACTCTAAGGGCAAGCCTATGGTGCGTTTTATGTGGCATGAGAATTTTTTTCTGAGAGTGAGCGAAATCTTACTTGTTTTGAAGTCCTCAGTGTGTGAATTATAATAACTATGACTTAAGTCTTTTTGTGGTGAGTAGGCACTTGACTCGAGTCAAAGGAAGGTAAGTCTGGACCTCTGACTGAGAGTAGGAGAGAGAGAGTCCACTCTTGAGGTTTGGATGTTACGTTGAGGTAGTCCACCAGTGTGAATTGTTCTTGGTGCAAGGAGTAGGGAAGTTACCTGGTGATGATTTGGCCTATAGAGTGTGGTTTTGTTGCTAGAGGATTAGTAACGGTTTAAGTGTGGGTGTTTATAGTAGCCTATAGTATGCGATGTAGATGTTATTTATGCTCTAAGTTAACCATACTTTATTGATTTTTTAAGTGTTAAATGATAACAAAATTCTCTAATTGAGTTTTTTATGCTTTGCAGGAGCTACTCCGAGTTAGGAGGATTATATAGAGTGTTTTGGGGTCAAATATGTAGATAAGGCCAATCGAGAAGCGCCCGAATAAAAACAAGAAAGAAAAGGCGAAGAAAAACTGGGCAACAATCCACCGCGATCGCAGCTGGAACGCGGTGGATCAAGGCAAAAAACAGAATGTATTAAAACGACCGCGGTTGGCTCGAGACTGCGATCGGACCACGGTTGGCCCGCGTCCGCGGTCGAGTATGAAAGTGCGAGGAAAGTCCAGGGGTCAAAGTGTAAATCATGGGGAACTTATCCTAACCCTATATAAACTCAAATACTCACCCAAGTTAAGGTTTAAGCTTGTTATAGACTTATTTGGAGGCAAGAACAAGTGGGAGAAAGATCAAGACACCATTAGAGTTTTTCATTCTTCTTCCTTTATCATAATTTTGTGAATCATGAATTATTTTATTGCTTTATCTTGTTTTATCATGAGTAGCTAAATATTTAGTCTAAGGTTTTGATGGAACCTATTGAAGGATGAAATTCTTGCTATGTTAATATAGATTTTCCAAGTTTAATCTCTATTTGTTCAACTACGTTCTTGTTGTAGTTAATTGAAAGGATCCTCAATTAGCTGTGCCCATTTAGTATGTATTACTCGGGAGAGAGTGCATATTTAGGTAGTTGTTGAACAACATCACTCCTGACGTATGTGAGAAATCAATAACCAAGGGTTTAAAGGTGAGATTAGGGATAACGAAACCTTGGGTGCGATCTAAGTTAGCTGTAATAAAATACAGCTAGCGTAACTCGGGAGAGTATGTCTAGTAAATTGTTGTAATTACTCGGGAGATATTTACGTTAGTAAGAGTGCTCATAATCGATAGAGACGATTAGGCGAATTTATAGGAAACATAGCAGGAGGGGATTCCATCAATAGGGGAAATCATAACCTTAGATCCTTCTCATTATTGCTTACAACCCATTCTTAGTTAGCTCTTAGTTAATATAGTTTCAGTAAGTAATAGTTAGCAGAAAAACAACCAATTATTATTCAAAATATCTTGGAAGCTGATTACTGGAATTGAATGAGTCTGATAACTGTAATTGGTAGGTTAATTCCCTGTGGGATTCGACTCTGGGCTTAATACTCGGAATATATTGACAACGACCACTTAGTCCTTTTTATAAGGCATAGTTGGGCGTGATCAGTACTCAATTAAAAATTGATTTATTTTTAGCATGAAATGTTTATTTATACTTAGCGAAAGAAAATTACCAATCGAACTAGAATGTAAAGGCAAAGAATTAGATTATTAAATAGCAAAGAACTATACTAAAAATATAAATGACTAATATATACCATAAAATTTAGAAATTTTATATAATATATATATATATATAGGTGTAATAATAAATTTAAATAACTACTTTTATAGTAGGTTTGATTCAGTTTTTTTCGGTTATTTTTGATTGAAACCAAAACCTAACTAAATTTGATCGGTTTTTAAAATTCAAAATCAAAAACCAAACCTAAAATGTATCGGTTTTTTTGGTCGGTTTGGTTCGATTTTTAGGGTTTTTATGAACACCCCTAGTATACGTGCAACCCAGGAAACTATTCAACTAGCTTTTGGATTTGCTTTTGAAAAGTGTTCGAGCTTAGATTACTCCATGTTCTTCCGAAGTTGGTCAACAAGAAATGCTTTCCAAGAAATATCTCGGCCAGATTTACTGAAAGCTAATAGCACTAGTGCCCGAAAAAATATTTTAATATTTAGGCGTCGGGCCTCATACCATAGCATACCCTGTACCTGATCAGAGAGAAAACAAATATTGTTACTTAAAAACATTTCGTGGAAGATAATGATGATGATGACGAGGATTGGGGGTGTGCATTATTTGGTTAAACTCAAAATACGAACCGAAATTCAATCTAAATAAGTATTTAATTTGGATTTTTGGATGGATTGGATTTCGGATTTGGAACTTCAAAATTCTTAATATTCTAAATACGAAAATCTTATAATATTATATTTAGCTCTACTCTACTACCCATCAAACATTAGCACATTACTCATATGCTCAATCTAATAAGTTCAATATATATTACTCATTAGATATTATCTCATATATCCAATACTAATTACCAAGTCCAATATGCTTGGACTTGCTAATTTCCAAGATGACTTAGGCTGCATTTTTTTGTACTTAATGGAGGTCTGAATCTTAATCCTTCAAATCTTAATTATTAAGTATTTTTTTTTACGTCACAATCACTTAATGAGTCTGACTAGGTCTCCATGATTAAGATCTATAACAAAGATTTAATTTCATCAAGATGCTATCATCCACATTCATTACTAACTGCCGCCACTGCCTATCATTATAACCTACCACCACCACCATCACCATTCTCAACCATAGCCACCATCACTACCACTACCACCACCCACCATTTTTTTTATCAACCATAACCACACACTCACGCACCACCAACCACCCCACCACCATCAATAACCATAGCTGTCACCTTCTACTATTATAAATTACAACCATCCACCTTCACCTTCCTCAATCACAACAACACCGCCATCACCACCAACCATCACTATTCTCCACCATAATCGTTATCGCTACCAATCATCACTAGTTATTACCTAGAAACACCACCGTCAACCAAAATTACCACCAACCACCGCTCTAGTCCGCATTCACAAGCACCTCCGTAAGCCATCACCACCATCTATATATATATAGACTATTAATAGAGTATTAGATTAATTAGTATTTATTAATTTTTAAATAAAGATAAATTCTATATATTCAGATGTTTAAATATATATATATATATATATATATATATATATATATACATACATACTATTAATAGAGTATTAGATTAATTAGTATTTTATTAAATTTATATTTATTAATTTTTAAATCAAGATAAATTTTATATATTCAGATGTTTAAAAAACAAACAATCTTGATAATATAGTATTCAGATCTTTAAATACATCTTAATATTTAGATATGTATTCAGATTCAAATATCTTAATCTTAATACACATCTCCGTCTGAATAACATGTTCAATTGCCTCAAATTTTGAAAACTGACATATGATTCTCCAATAGGAGTGAAAAACTTTTCTCTTTGCTGCTGCCTTTTCATTTTGTACTCGGCCTCTGTTGGAACTAGTAGAATTTTGGTAGGCTTGTAGGGTGGATAAAGGTTTTGTAGAGCTGGCGCACACCATTGCAGATAAGGAGGGGGTTGGGCATATGATTGCACGTTGTAAACATGGTACGGGAGAGGTCGAATTAAGTATTGTGAGGGTGAAAAAGGGTTTTTTGGGCATCATGCTCTTTGACATGGTATTATATGGATTGGCTTACCAGAATGTCACAACCAACCACCTTTTTGTTGATAATGACAAAAATAACAAAAATGAGCAAAACATAGTCAATGTGTTAGCTTTAAGGCATTTAGCAGATAGTAATATTACATAACATGCAATGCATCTAAGAACAATTAAAGAATGACTTTGAGGGTCACAAGGTCATTTGGCATTATTCCAATTTATGCTCGTTCTGGCCTTCCTCATTCTCTCATTCTTAGCACCCCCTGGTTCACTTATTTTCTTTCCTGTTTTTATTTTTGATTATCACTCATTTCTTTCCCCTCGTTTCTTTCTAGTTGTTTTATTTTCTTTCTTCTCATTTATTGTATCTCATTGCTCTCTTTAAAATTGATTCGATCGAACTCAACGTAGATTATGCATGTATCATGTTAATTATGAAAGAGATCTTACGTCGTTTGAAAAAAGTGTTGAACAAAGTAAAGTAAAATAATAATAAGTTTTTTGGATGTTTAATTTATATACTCTTTTTTTTCATTATTCAATTACAAAGTAAAAGTATGAGTAAGAAACTCAACAGAGTCAACTGAACTTGACAATCTCCAACAACATTTTAACGACTGACTCAAAACAAAGACTATGAGGACTCAAACTAGAACATCACAAAGAAGCACGATAGATTTAAAATAAAATAATTAATATATGAAACATATAGATAAAGCCTCATCAAACTGCTCCACTTTGGTCCTGGCTGGAAGGGTCCTGGCACGTCTACCAAGCTCAAACTTTGAAGCATACCCTACAAAGATGCTTTAATTATAGGAACAAGGGTCAAGGCATGTGAACCTAGGCTGACTCTGAAAAGGTATTGGCAATGCTACTCCACATTTGCCACCAAACCTACCAGTTGTGACCTCAGCAACTCAATTCTAACTTTAGGCTATGGATCATCAATCTCTCGTTAATCGTTCTCCTGAGCATCTCGACTCTGGAATCGAATGCAATCAAATAAAGTACTCATATGTGCACTCATGCCTAAGAAAGTCCTCCATCAAAGCATTCCTTAATTCAATTTTTCTTTGTGTTCTTCCAGTATTGCACGTATTTGATATCATCAGGTAGTTGAAACTTTTTATGTTCTCTTGAAGATCCAAAACATATGGAATTTCCTATCTTCTAACCAACCACTGCATCACCCTATCTGGCATGCATGGTCTAATGCCTTGACCCCAATCAAAACTAGGAAATCCTCCATATAATATCCTATCAAAATGGTGTCCGGATGAAGCCAAAAGTAAGTACAGAGAATGTTCTCACTCATCTGTGATCCTAAAAATGCAATCCAATCCTTAACACCTACAGGCAATGCAAACATAGGAACCTTCATCCTATGCTCAATAATTGACATGATCATATATGGCTAAAACCATTGGCAAAATACTGATATTCTTGCCATGCTGCTAATAAAATAGCGATGTCATTACTGACCCCGAACGAGTACTAATACGCCTTTTGTCGAACGGGAATACTGAGGTACCCAAAATAGCGAGACTAAAGGCCTCGAGACGACATTTGTCCCAAGCGGTCTAGTTTGAGCTGAACTCGTCCCAAAAGATATCAAAATCATTTGAACGTGCATATCTTGAGAATAAGTACTCTGGAGATATCCATGACTCTTTAAGACACCTCAGATGTTCATTTTCCTTAAGACCTAGATCCTTAAAAAATCTTTTGTCGGTGTGGGCTCCAGGAAGAACCATTTCGTTACCCAGATACAGCAGACGCATAAGACCATATAGTGCTAAAAAAGTATGTATTATATCATAATCTCCTAAACTGAAGACCATATACTATGGATTCCAATATGCCAACATCACTTCTATTAGATCCAGGCTGAGTGTGATGTGCAAAAGTGAGGTAAGAGTGCCCAATTTACGCATTAACACAAGCTAATATAAAGGTGTGAACATATGCCACCACTTAATTAACTTTCTAGGAACCTTGATAACTATCAATACTTTAGAGAGAATTAGCGAGTTCATATCTGATAAGAGTAATGAGTTCAAATAGAGTTAGTGACTCAAGACACTATGTGCGACCATGATTGTCCTAGGTGCGATGAATGTATTCACGTCCTGGGATAAGACAAGGGTGGGAACGACCTTTGAAAGAGATACATGAGGTTATAAATGACAAGATCCACAACATTTTCATTTAGACACATGCAAAATATCTTTAAAGCTATATTTGCAAAATGACCTAGGTGGCCAAAAATGGCTAGAAGTAAAAACTCAATTAGGATGACCTCTAAAATAGAAAAATACCTCACTAGGGTTTACATCTCCTCAAACTATCAAGATTACTTTACAGAAATGATCTCATTTTGCAAAAACAACCAATATGGTCAAAAGTGGCTAAGGATACAAATTCAACAAAGGTGGACTTAAAAACAATTAAACATCTAGTAGTGGACTCAGGACTCATAAGACATGGATCAACTTGTTAATTTTTCAAAAATAGCCTTATTTTGCAAAAATATCTGATATGGTCAATCATGGCTAAACTTGTAAGACTCGTACAATTTCCCTAAAAAAGGTCTTGAGACTCACCTTTGAAGATGAAAAAAACTTAACCAAGATGGGTTGCCTACATATCCTATCCCAAGGAACAGAAATGAAGTATGTGTTGTTCGTTTAGATTGTGAAAGCTAGAAACTGGCTTGAAAAATTATTTTGTCTTTTATGGTATAAAAAGTGCAAAATCTTTTTGAGATTTTATCTTTTAAGCAAAATCATGAAGGGAAAGTTGAAGAGAACTCTTTTTAAGCAAATGGTGGAAAACACTTTAATGGGTCCCTCTTTTATTTTATCCGCTCCTCTTTTTTCTTTCCTAACCCTCTCCCTAGGCATTAGTCCACCAAATGACTATGTTACTCTAAAAATGCAACAATTAGTAGATAGAGATAATTTAATGTCCTTTTGTGCCAAAGGGTTGTAAGGCCCCGTAAAAATTTGCCTAGAACCCTAGTTCGTGGTGTCGAGGTAGGACAATGTGTTCGAAGTTAGCACTAATTTCTTGGGTCGTGCAATGCATTGGGGAGTTGGAAGAATAATTTTTGCAGAACGTGGCATTTCTGCAGTCCATTATGCGGCTGCATAACTACTCCGCAGACAGCAAATTCGCCGCAGAGTGCAACAAAAACAAATCCAATTTTGGAGGTAGTCTTGCGGTCAATTATGCGACCGCATAATTATCTTGTGGGCCGCACTTCCATAGTAGATTCAGCATAAAAAATTCCGGAGGGTGAATTTTGTGGTGTGTTATGTGACCGCATAACTGTTCTGCGGGCCGCAGAACGACCGCAAACTTGATTAGGACAGCCCAGTATTTTGAAATACTTTTGCGGTCCACTTTGCGGACCGCATATTTATTTTTCGGTCCGATCTGCGATCACAGACCCGGTTCAGAGGCTTAAGTTTGAGGAAATTTCACCCGACCATATTTTTATAAAACAAGTTTGGGGGTTATTTTGGTTGGGTTAAACGAATGTTTTAGAGAGAGAGGAGTGCTTTAGAGAGAGATGAGTAATCCCCAAGTACTTTGTTCATCAATCCTTGCTCTAATCTTGAAGATTCAAGGGAATCACTCACTAGGCCACCACCTATCCGCGTAAGTTTTTTTCCTACATCATCCATGCAAGTTTTTTTTGGGTCTAAGTAGGTTGTGGAGTTGGAGATAGGCCATGCATGTGCAAATAGGAGGTAGTATGTGGGATTGTTGAACTATTTCAGGTGGTTTCTTGTCAAAATTGGTTGAGGGAGGAAGGGATTACCATTGTAGAGCTTTGTAGTCGATTTTACATAGTAGGTGTTTGACAAAATTCCTAAGAGACTTATATCATGAGAATCCTTCTAATTAGTATTCGATTTTCCCTATCTTCCTATATATTGAAATTTCTAGAAGTATTGGGACGTTTATAGTAATCTAAGGAAAGCTCAAGCAAGGTAGTTGGCTAAACTACCTTTCTTGAATTAGAATCCATGAGTTCCATGGAAGTTCTAAATATGGTTTGTTCAAACTCTTGTTCTAAATCAATTCCGAAAATTGATTTGCCTAAGTACTTTTGTAGTCGAGAAGAGTTCGAATTGATCATATCATATTATACTCCCCTTAGTGGAAAAATTTTCAGATAAGGTTGTTGAGACTAATGCATGTGATTTGAATCCATGTTTCAATCATAAATCAACATCACTTCCAGTGTGTTTTCATTCCTTACATACTCATGAGTTAAAACTGTGTATTTCCCTTTGGGAAAAATATTTCAAGGATAAATGGTGTATCACTCATTTATGATTTTAACTTGTGTGCTTCGATTTCGAGTCGTTTTTCTCCATTATTTGGAAGGAAATCTATTGTGTTTAAAGCCTTCATTGCTACTGAACTTAAAGTTATGATTTCCGGAATATTCTATATGTTGATGTTTAAGAAAATGATCCTCGAAAGTAAAGCAGTAAAGGTGTGGAATATGAAATACGGGCATCGTGCCGTGAATGAAAATCTCTATGTATGGCCAAGAGATCCAGTGAATAATGATGTTGTGAATGGTTTAAAGTACTAATAAAGATATATATGGTATGACCGGTTATGATATGAATTCACTTGTATTTCAATTTTCTTTTTTTACAAAAATATTTTTGAGTATTATTAGCAAGCCGAGAAAGGGTGGGTTGTAACGGCTCATACCTGAAATTATACGTGTCGGTGTAGGAGTTGATTGAGACTATTCCCCTTAATTGAAATTATTCCTATTGATTATGATGAGGTTATTGCTGGCCTTGGATTTGATGTCGACTCACACGACATATGTAGGGAGACGACCTAGCCGATCAGGTGGTGATCGGACGCCATGTCGCGTGTATGGTGGTTCCTCCTTCTTGGTATCACCTTTTATGCGCATCACCATGTCAATCCACATTGATTCGTGGAGAGATGGCTCAACCGATCGAGTTTTTGATTGGACTCCATGCCTCGTGTATGGTGTGATGATCGGAGGCTAATGATCTCCCAACCAAAATTTAAATTTCTTATTTTGAAAATTGTTAGTGGTTTAACTTGGCATTTGGATATCATTAGTTTTATCTTGTTTCTCTTCATGATTTTTCCCTTTATATATTGGCATTATATTTCATGAGAGGATATTTATCTTTACATACTAGTACTACTCTATATGTACTAAGGTCCCTTATGCCGGGGTGCTGTATCTTTAATGGATGCAGGTGGTTCGTCCGCGAACAACTTTGATCCTCGTTAGCAGTTACCCTCTACTCAGCAGACTTGGTGAGCCATATTCTACTTCGGGGCCTTATGACATTTGATTTTGTATATTGTGTTTTCAGGTATAGCCGGGTCTTTGTTGCCGGCACTTCCATACTATTCTTCTGTTATACTTAGAGGTTGCATATACATGCTGTGGTGATATTCGATATTGGGTAATGAAAAAGAAGTGTTGGTATTTGTCAAACGTGTTTCCCCCCGTAACTATGAACTTATAATGTTTTGAAAATTGTAAATGAAGATCCTTTGAGTAATGAAAAAATAATGTGAAACACCTTACTCTTCTCACGTCTATTTCTTGTTATTGATCCTTCAATTGTTTATGGGTAAGGTTGGGTAGAAGGCATCACGTAGGCTTGCTTGACTGGGATGTCTCGGTCGAGCATCGATCGCACTCCTCAATGTCGAGGCGTGACAAGGGCCCACTTTGACACAATTTGACCAGGTCTCCTACAAAGGAATATGGTACCTATGACCGAATCCTACTAAGTCTGAATGGAATGATGCATCTAATAATGACCTAAAGGCAGACCTAAGCTTGGGGTTCACTAGACTAGGCTATTTCGGGGAGCACATGGTCGATGGTGGCTGCTTTGCTTTCCACCCACTCCATGCATCCAACACCCCCCTCCTAATATTAAGGATGACTCAATAAAAAGGACGTGTGCGCAACATGTACTACGAGGACTTATTGCATAAAGAATTGATTGAGTAGTGCATATGATAACAATTATAAAGAAGTAACATATAAGGAAAATCGATAAACACATAAACACCTAGCAAACAAATAAAACAAGCCAGAAAAAAAAAAAACACAAATTAGGTTGTCCCCACTTAATAAAAGAAAAAAATTAGTGCTAAAACGAAATAGTCCTACACTAGTCAACACTATGCCTCCTCGATGTTGTCTGATTGGGCCTCCATTTATATGTACTTTGGGGCATTCCCCTGATAAAAGATGAAAATTTTACCTCCTATAGAAAAGGTATACACCCTATTTATTACAAACCAAAATCATTTTACAATATTATTTTCTATAGCTACCTTTTATATTTTATAACAAAATAAGTATTTTATGGTATACACAACCATTGAGGCATGAAATAAAGCATGACATACACTATTTATGTATTTTCTCTCTCTTAGACAGCTGGACATACCTATTTTAAGGGATTGTCGTTACTGTATTCATGAATATATGGCGCGAATACATGTGCGTACAACTGGACTGCCTTGATTTTAGGCGCTTTTTAATGTTGTATTCATGAATACATAGCACAGATACATGTGAATACATGCGCGTACAGTTGGATTTCCCTGATTTTAGGCGCTTTTTACTGCTGTATTCATGAATACATCAGCGCGAATAATAAATACATGCCCGTACAGTTGGACCACCCTGATAGGCGTTTTTTACTGTTGTATTCATGAATACATGGCGCAAATACATGTGAATACATGGGTGTACAACTGGACTGCTCTGATTTTAGGCTTTTTTGCTGTAGTATTCTTGAATACAGCGGCGCGAATACATGTGAATACACTACCGTAACAACGAATTATAGTAGCTATATGAAGTAATTATGTATATGGTAGTTATAAGATGTTAACAATCACTAAACAATAGTGGTTTCTGAAAATTTCGCTAAATAGATTTACAAGCGATTCGGGGCATTCCCCTGATAAAACCATAATAAACTAAGAGGACAACCTTTAACTTCATTCAATTCAAATATGCATCACGTCTTAATATTTGCCTACGTATGTGTCATCGGGCCTAAGTATGCTCCTAGCGATCATAACAATAAAATGAAAGCAGGAGAACATATTAAGCCCAAATACTATTTTTCGGGAAACTACCAGCTATGTTCATTTATGACTAGAATTAGCCAATTCATAAAATATTACTAATATTAGCCAACTATTACCAATATTAGCTATTTGTAGTTAAGAAAAGGTTAGAGTTTTGCTTTTGTTGTCACGACCCAAAATCCACTATGGGTCATGATGGTGCCTAATGCCTCTCAGGCAAGCCAACAGTGATTTACAAATTTAATTACTCATTTTAGTATTTTTGAAATCACAATTTTTCCTTAATTGATCAGTATAAAATAGAATTTACAAAGTAAATAAAATTTTTTACACGAACCACAATAATGAATAACCCGAAGGAAACCCCCAAATACCGGTGTCACAAGTGCATGAGACAATTTCTAAGAAGTACAATAATAATGAGACATTTGTCTGAATGTAATAAGACAAATTAACATGAATAGTATTATGGAGACTAGGTGGATTGCGATGTGTAGCCTGGAATGCAGCTCACATAAATCTCCTTAACAGGTGCGCCTATGCGCCAGGGTAATCATCAATGAACTTGTCAGATCCTGCACAATTAGTGCAGAAGTGCAACATGAGTACGTAAATCAACGCGTACCCAGTAAGTATCAATTCTAACCTCGAAGAAGTAGTGATGAGAGATCGACATCGACACTTACTAAAGGTCTAATATAGCAATATAATAAAAGCGTTAGCAGATATGAAGTGCACAACAATAGTAGGATAAATCTATAAGGTTTATAATCTTCCAATTATTTGCTTGAAAGCATAAGTTTTTCGATCTTGTATTCTACATGAATATCTAAGAAGAATGTCAAGTGTCAATACCAAATAAATAAGAAATACCATAAAATGTCGGGCTTCAATGAAAGGTTTATCGTGTGAATATTCGAACTACTAGCGATAATGCACGATTCTGTCGGGGTCGTTCGGCCCAATCCAAAATAACGTGTACACTGCCAAGGGACGTGCGACACGATCCATAGATGCATCTATAGTGCCGAGGCGTTCGGCCCACTCCACAAGAAAAGAGGACAGTTTATGAACCTCCGGAATGAGAAGCTATCACAAGGCTAACACATAAGGATGTACAATTTCTATTAACAGTCGAGTAATTTGCACAAAATTCAAGTATGTGAAATTTCGGTCTCTTACTATTTCCTCTAAAAATTTCCAATATAATTCAAGCACTTCAATTAATAAAGAATGCAAACATTACAAGTAATTCATGATTTGGGTCCTAAACTACCCTGACATAGCATAATTAGTAGCTACGCACAGACTCTCGCCACCTCGTGCTTACGTAGCCCCCACAATTAGCAGGAAATATCAATTCAAATCACCTATGGGGTTAATTCCCTCTTAGAAGGTTAGACAAGAGACTTACCTCGCTCCGAAGTTCCATAAATGGCTCCAAGGCTCTTCCAACAACTCAAGCTGATGCTCATCGCTCCAAAACTAGTCAATCAACGTACAAACCCATGAAAATATACTCTAATACTCATAAAGAATCAATTTAAACAAATTCCCAACTCCACTCGAAAAGTCGATAAAGTCACACTCGGTCACACGTGCCCGGATTCCGAAAATTTCCAAAGATAAATATTACCAATAACATCACGAACTCAAATATATATTTTATCCTCAACTCCAAGCCCAAATTCGTGGTCAAAATCCAAAAATACCAATATTTAGGTTTTTCTTCAAAATCCCAATTTCTATTAATTTTCATGTATAAATCCATATACAACCCACGTATCTAACTCAAAATGTGCGAGAATTACTTACCTCATAATAGATGATGAAATCTCCTCTTCAAAAGCTCCAAAAAATCACCCAACAAAGTGAAAAATGAGAGAGGATGAGCCAAATCCCGTAATATAAAAATCACTGCGCAGCTATGACCTACTTCGCGAACACGACACTTCATTCGTGTTCGCGAAGCACAACCTGCTTTAGCTCCAATTTCCTCTTTCGCGATCGCGAATATAGGCATGCGAGCGAGATTCCTTTCCAGGACTAAACATCACGAACATGGACCACCCACGCGAACGCGTATGCCAAAAGCACCCCAGGCCCAACTTACCTTACGCGAACGCGAGAAGGAAATCACGAACGCGGAGCTCAACTGCCCAGAACTTTGCGAATGCGACTCCCTGATCGCAAATGCGTAAAACAGATGGCCCAGTCCAAAACTCCTTTTTCACTTTCGCGAAGGCAAAACCAACACTAGGAACAACAACAACAACTTGGCCAAACTTGGTCCGAAACCACCCCGAGACACAATCGAGGCCCCCAGGACCCCGTTCTATCGCATCAACCAGTCCTAAAACACGAAGCGAACATGCTCGAGGCCTCAAATCACATCAAACAACATCAAAACCACGAATCGCACACCAATTCCAGCTTTATGAACTTTAGAACTTCAAACTTTTACATTTGACGCTGAAACCTATCAAATCACGTCCGACTGACCTCAAATTTTTCACACAAGTCACATTTGACATTACGGACCTACTCCAACTTTTGAAATTGGAATCCAACCTCGATATCTGAAAGTCCACTCCCGGCAAGCTTCCAAGAACCTCTAACTTCCAACTTTCGCCAAGTGACACCAAAATGACCTACGGACCTCCAAATCCACATTCGGACATGCTCCTAAGAGCAGAATCACCATACAGAGCTACCCCCAGGATCGGAATTCCAAACGGACATATATAACAATAAAATACACTTCAATCCAAATTTATGAAATTCTTCCCAAGATGCCAACATCTGCAACGAGCATCGAAATGCTCCGGGGTCACCCAATACCTGATCCGGACATACGTCCAAGTCCGAAGTCATCATGCGAACCTATTGGAACTTTCAAATCCCAATTCTGAGGTTTTTTACTCAAAATTCCAACTTTAGTCAATTATTCCAAATTAAAGCGTCTGAAATGAGAATTTTCTTTCTAATTCAACTCTGAACTTCCCGAAATTCGATTCCGACCACACGCAGAAGTAATAATACCTGAAGTGAACCTACTCAAGGCCTCAAATCGCCGAACGACGTGCTAGAGATCAAAATGATCGGTCGAGTCGTTACATTCTCCCCCACTTAAACATCCGTTCGTCCTCCAACATGCCAAGAACTACTTCGGAGTTGTCCAAAATCACGGTGCAAGACCTTGTGCACCTACCCGTGCCATCACAACCCAGTTGGGCACCTCAGCTCCAGCCGGACTAAAGGTCCCCCTTTTATTCAATCAATAAGCCTTAGAATTCCAACCTCCGAATTCTTCTACAAGATCTGATTCTAACATACGAACACCGTATCAATCACTACACTCTGCACCAAAACATGATCATACACCTTTGATGAATTCCCACCATGCACCGCATGATTCACATGCCCATAATACCATTATTTGACCACAACGGCTGAAATTTCATGAATCTGAAGCCCGCAATACGCCTCAATCCTCCCAATTCTACCACGATAGAAGAGACGTGTGGAAACTCATAACCACCTGCCGAATCAACAAATTCCTGGAGTCTCTCCTCCTGACAGGAACCATTACTTCATTGGAGCTGAATAACGATATTTGTTCCTTAACAACCCTACATAACTCAGATCGCACTGATCCCATGTCTAATAACCTCGTCTCACCCACTACAAGCTACTCAGGCAATAAGCCATCTCAAACACTGGCCAAAATCTCATATGACACCATCCATGCGCCCACGAGCCATAACTCGAATATGATATGTAAGGAAAAACGAACTCTAGAAAAGAACTGCTAGGCCCACGTAACTAATAAAACAACCAAAAAAATGTTACGAACCTTCCTCAGTAAATGAGGAACAAAACACACGAGAATAGATATATGGAAACCGTACTCCACATCACACTATTGCAGTGTGCAACCCGATTCACACATGATACTATTGCGGCGTGCAACCCGATCCAACCATGATACCCGTGGCGGCGTGCCACCCGATCAAAACAAAATACCCGTGGTGGCGGGCCACCCGATCCACACATAATAATTTAAAGAAAACACACATCAAGCCGTAATGCTTATACTCAAGAAATATCCAAATATCAATCACAAGCACGCCAAGTGCATAATGCAAATCCTAGGGAGACGGGTAACGCCATACGCTACGAAACTCAAGCACAAATAAGGTGTGATATATGATCTGCATCTCGAGAGCCATCCTGCTCACATAACACCATCGCTACGCGGGACCTCAACACATGTGTGAATAAGCAAGTTGTCTTATAACCCACATGGCACAATAGAGTATTACATGAAATAAATGACGACGTAAATAACATTCAATGCCCGAAGATTCCTCCATAAGAAATGCTATGCTGGATGAACACACTAGGCCTGGTGTATGGCACACATCCACATTTAGACCCATCAACGGACCTCAAGCCAATCCTGATCATACCATTATGGGCTAATAAACTTTCAAGTATCCGCAATACCCTTTTTCCATGACATACAAGAATAACCGCCAAATCCGGAACAACTCACACATTCTACAACCCAAGGAATAGAATGCCTCTCAGGCATTAACTCTCACACTGATGATATTTTATAACCTCCACACTTGGTTTGAATCTTTAGAAATGAAATGACTAACATATCACACTTGCACAGATTTCCCCGTGGGGTACGCTCTCACAACCTTCCACTCAGGTAGCAAGGTCTGCACCTCCATACCACCAATCGTTAAAATTCCATAAAACAAATTAAGAATCCACAATTCAATACACAAGGCCTCTTACACAGAACGACGTTCTCGGGTGACACTAAAGAAAATGCCAGCTTACTCTGAACACCTATTCATCCGAGCTCGTGACATTCTAATCAACATCGAACCGCAACGTTGATCCTCAACTTCCAATTACCATGCCGCTCACTGCACCTATCATGCAATACGCGAGAGTACAATAATTCCATCATAACTCCTGAACCACTAATAGAATAAACACTCCATCATATAGAAACCTTTCACTTAACTCATTTCAGGAGAACCATTGCAACATGCGACTGAATCCCCATAACCGCAGAAAATACAATTCTCAAGTAGTGTTCTAAACCGCCATAACTCTTCCAGAAATCCATTTATGCAATAAATCCATCCAAATCGAATGCCTCCCAGGTCAGCCAAGTTGTGGTGGCGCTCAAGCCCACCCGTATAACCACAAACCACATGCACAACTTCATGTTGAAGGAACTGATCCCTGCCACAATCGTGCCAATTCAACCATTACTAACCGACCCAACTTCTTCCAATTTATTCTTGACTTGCCTTAGAAATAATAATAGCTTCATTCACAAACATAACGAACCAAATCCGTACTCTTTCCGAGTGACGCGCCTCACGAGACCATATCGTCTCATTACTCGTGAATCATCTCTTATTCTCTTTATGCGCACAATAGCGTCTCCAACTGGTACACCCATTCTGACTTGGTCCTGAATATAAGCCGAACTCTAATGCGATGTTAGCACGTGAACATCCTATCAAAGAAGCATCTGACTGAATTACTTTCCTTGTGCATTACCCCCACAAAAATCATAACCCTGAGTCTTCCAAAAACCTAAACATGAATCGATAAGGCCAAATATAGAACACATTCCTCGAATCCTTTGCTTGAATTACCACTGATGTTTTCTTTCCTTAGTTCTAATAATCCACCAATACACCGATAACCGGAAACCGCATAAGCAGACAACTACGCGATCCAATTGTAGACGGTGGAGCTCCCCCACTTAGCTTGAAGCTACGATTACATACCCCTGGAACCCACCAAGATTTCTCCTTCATTTCAAGAAAACTCCGTTCCGCCGTATTCAATGTCCTTAGTATAATAGCCACCATCCCAAATACAATCCGTAGACCTAGTCGTTCGCTCTAAACTATGTTCAAACAAGTAGCTTCCTACCACAAAATCCATATGCTACTCTGCCACTCCCACTTTGGTTAAATCCTCATCTTTAAGTAACTGCTCAACCTTTCCTTCCCATATTTGATCTGCTAGTGATTCAACCATCGCGAGACACCTCTTACCATGTCCTTCCTCATCCTTCGCTACCCATATGCTGCCTCAAATCAAAATCCATCTCTCTAGCACCTGAACTAACAAATTTCTACCAACTCTAAGACCCCTAGAAGACCACCTTTCTCAAACGAGCGACATTAGAAATACCGCTTTGCTTCCGAAACCGCTACACTCCGCTATCTATGACAACCGCTTCCCCTTCACATTTTCATAACTCCTTGCCCCAAAGGCGAATCGAAGAAGACCATAACACCGACAAACCTCAATACATTCAAACAAGGATAACAACACCACATCACAGGTGAAAATTCCACCACGCTCAAAAATACCAAGTCTCGTTACTCCATCAACCCAAACCTGAATGTTTATAGTCCAATTACTTTTCCATTCCTGGAATTAAATATTTAACCTCTAAATCATGCGCTGAAAAATCCTCTATTCAAGTCATTCACTGCCTTGACACATAAACAAGCACCCTACAATTATACCAACATTGTGCGATAATAACGTCTGAACCTCATAGCAATATGCGCGTAGCCTCGAAACTATCAAAAATACAACTAGTGAGCTGAAATGACAGAAACACCCTGCTCCATGCCTGTAGTACCATTGAAACTCCTCGATGCCTTATTGACACGAGCACTGAACATCGTAGAAGAATGGCTTGGAAGGAAATAAAGGCATAAGCCTCATTGGAAATAAAACCGCACAAAAAGAAATCAAGAAGAGAAGTGTTCCTAACAACCTTGTAGCCTCTATAAGATAAGTACAGACGTCTCCGTAGCGATCTGCAAGACTCTACTAGGCTTGCTCATGACTCGTGATACCTATGTAAACCTAACGCTCTTATACCAAGCTGCCACGACCCAAAATCCACTATAGGTCATGATGGTGCCTAACGCCCACCATCAGGCAAGTCAACGGTGATTTATCAATTTAAATACTCAGTTTAGTATTTTTAAAATCGTAATTTTCCTTAACTGATCAGTATAAAATAGAATTTTCAAAGTAATTAATAATATTTACACGAACCACAACAATGAATAACCTGAAGGAAACCCCCAAAACCCGGTATCACAAGTGCATGAGCAAATTTCTAAGAAGTACAATAATAATGCAACATCTATCCGAATGTAATAAGACAGATTAACATGAATAGTACTATGGAGACCCGGTGGACTGTGATGCATAGCCTGGAATGCAGCTCACATAAAATCTCCTCAATAGGTGCGCTTGCGTGCCAGGGTAATCATCAATGAACATGTCAGATCCTGCACATTTAGTGCAAAAGTGCAGCATGAGTACGTAAATCAACGCGTACCTAGTAAGTATCAAGTCTAACCTTGAAAAATTAGTGACGAGAGGTCGACATTGACACTTACTAAAGGACTAATATAGCAATATAATAAAAACCTAAGCATATATGAAGTGAACATCAATAGCGGGATAAATATGTAAGAATTATAATCTTCCAATTATTTGTTTGAAAGCATAAATTTCTCGATCTTGTATTCTACATTAATATCTCAAAAGAATGCCAAGTGTCAATACCAAATAAATAAGAAATGCCATAAAATGTTGGGCTTCAATGGAAGGTTTATCCTGTGAATATTCGAACTACTACCGATAATGCATGATTCTGCCGAGGTCATTCGACCCGATCCGAAATAACATGTACAATGTCGAGGGACGTGCAACACAATCCATAGATGTATCTATGCTGCCGATGGATGTGCAACACAATCCATAGATGCATCTATGCTTTCGAGGCATTTGTCCCGCTCCACAAGAAAAGATGACACTTTATGAACCTCCGGAATGAGAAGCTATCACAAGGCTAACACATAAGGTTGTACAATTTCTATTAACGGTCGAGTAATTTGCACAAAATTCAAGTAAGTGAAATTTCGGTCTCTTACTATTTCCTCTAAAAATTTCCAACATGATTCAAGTACTTCAATTAATAAAGAATACAAATGTTACACATAATTTATGATTTGGGTCCTAACCTACCCAGACATAGTATAATTAGTAGCTACACACGGACTCTCATCACCTCGTGCATGCGTAGCCCCCACAATTAGCTGCAAATATCAATTTAAATCACCTATGGAGTTAATTCCCTCTTGCAAGGTTAGACAAGAGACTTACCTCGCTCTGAAGTTCCATAATCGGCTCCAAAGCTGTTCCAACAACTCAAACTGATGTCCATCGCTCCAAAACTAGTCAATCAATGTACAAACCCATAAAAATATACTCTAATACTCGTAGCGTATCAATTTAAACAAATTCCCAACTCTGCTCGAAAAGACAATAAAGTCATCCTCGGTCGTACGTGCCCAGATTCCGAAAATGTTCGAAGATAAACATTACCCATAACATCACGAACTCAAATATATAATATATCCTCAATTCCATGCCCAAATTTGTGGTCAAAATTCAAAAATACCAATTTTTAAGTTTTTCTTCAAAATCTCAATTTCTACTAATTTTCATGAACAAATCTATATACAACCCATGTATTTAACTCACAATGTGCGGGAATTACTTACCTCATAATAGATGATGAAAGCTCCTCTTCAAAATCTTCAAAAAATCACCCAACCAAATGAAAAATGAGAGAAGATGAGCCAAATCCCGTAATATAAAACTCACTGCGTAACTACGACCTACTTCGCGGACGCAACACTTCCTTCGCGTTCATGAAGCACAACCTGCTTCAGCTCCAATTTTCTCTTTCGCGACCACGAAGATAGGCATGCGCACACGATGCCTTTCTAGGCCTTACCATCGCAAACGCGGACCACCTATGCAAACGCGTAGGCCAAAAGCTCCCCAGGCCCAACTTACCTTACGCGAACGCGAGAGGGCAATCGCGAACACGGAGCTCAACTGCCCAGACCTTCGCGAACGCGACTCCCTAATCACGAACGCGTAGAACAAATGGCCCAGTCCAAAACCCCTTCTTCGCGAACGGGGGCTTCCTTCGCGTTCACGAAGGACTAAACCAACACCAGCAAACTAGCAACAACAACTTAGCCAAACTTGGTCCGAAACCACCCCAAAACTCACCCGAGGCCCCCTGGGGATCCCGTCCAATCGCATCAACCAGTCCTAAAACTCGAAGCGAACCTGCTCGACGCCTCAAGTCACATCAAACAACATCAAAACCACAAATCACACACAAATTCAAGCTTTATGAACTTTAGAACTTCAAACTTCTACATTCGATGCCGAAACCTATTAAATCACTTCCGACTGGCCTAAAATTTTGCACACAAATCACATTGACATTACGAACCTACTCCAACTTCCGGAATCGGAATACGACCTCGATATCTAAAAGTCCACACCCGGCCAAGCTTCCAAAAACCTCCAATTTTCAATTTTCGTCAAATGACCCCGAAGTGACCTACAGACCTCCAAATCCACATCCGGACGCGCTCCTAAGAAAAGAATCACCATATGGAGCTACCCCCAGGATCGGAATTCCAAACGGACATCCATAACATTAAAATACACTTCAACCCAAATTTATGAAATTCTTCCCAGAATTCCAACTTCCGCAATGAGCACTGAAATGCTCCCTGGTCATCCAAGACCCGAACCGTACATACGCCCAAGTTCGAAATCATCATATGAACCTATTGGAACTTTCAAATCCCGATTCCGAGGTCATTTACTCAAAAGTCCAACATTAGTCAATTTTTCCAACTTAAAGCTTCCGAAATGAGAATTTTCTTTCCAATTCAACTCCAAACTTCTCGAAATTTGATTCTGACCACGCGCACAAGTCATAATACCTGAAGTGAAGTTACTCAAGGTCTCAAACCGCCGAACGATGCGCTAGAGTTCAAAACAACAGGTTGAGTCGTTACATTTGTTTTTAGTGGGTATTATTAGAATAGATTGGATACATATTAAAGTGTTTGAATCTTAGTTTTGGGATGATTTTGTGGATTTTTGAGGTGGTTTGAATTGAAAATTCGAAATAGAAGATGAACATGAAAAAAATGATATGTGATTCATTTGTGTATCACATATGTATCTTATTTGTATCAAATGTGTATCACATGTATACCTGTGTGTGAGATACATGCTTGATACATGTGTCGCTGAAGAGTTTTTTTTAACTCGATTTTAGCTATGAGTTTTGATACCAAAGCAGTCCAAATCTCCTCCAATCTTTCTCAAATTTTGTATATCGACCCATCCATATGTTTTCAATGAATTTCAACCACACCCATTGAAAAAGGTCATTTTTTACTTAGATTTTGAGAATCTTATATATATATATATATATATATATATATATATATCATCAACTTATTTACTACTTCATCCATAAAATTTCCTTTCTGTCTTGCATCTAATTTTGCTAATCACGCTTAAAAATATGGAAGGACATTTTAACGTGTGATTCTTGGAGAGAAAGAATCTAATTTATTTGTTTTAAATTATTATATGTGCTTGACTAATTTTAGTAAGTCTATGATTAATGGCTAGAGATTGATAAGTTGGAACGTATTTGAGACATTTTCGTAGGATTCCCTATTGTTTTTTATTGACTCAATCCTAACGTGGTTTGTTTCCTACCTCGTAGCTGACTTTTACTTTTTAATTTGGTGACCGAAATTAGCCTACTGTAGCTCTTATCTATTCCAACAATTAAACTTGCACCTGTTGTGAAAACAATGAGAACGCTATGTGACGAAAGGCAATTTAAACAAAGAAATAAAATAGTACTAAACTATCTAAAACAAAACAATCAAGCAGTAAACAAAAACAAAAAAAGTTATATTGTTAGTGAAAAATATTCACCTTCTTCTGGTTGTTGCCTTTATAAGTTTTAACTATAAGCTTTGACACGAACTACATATAACATTGGTTCTTTACTACTGTATAAACGAAAAAACCAGCAACTTAGTAATTTCATCCACCGCTTTTCTTCAACTTGTTCTTTCATCGAATAAAATACGATGCCAATTTTTTCTAAACTTTATAGCTCGCGTGCTTTATGAATTTATAAAATAGCATACATTTCTTTTAGTATCAACTAGAAAAACTTCAATCTTTACTTTTATAAATAACTAGAATCTATGAACGTAAATAATGGCACCTGATGATTTAGATATCATTTATATGAAGGAACAATAAAATTTAATTAATGAGAGAAATTTTATGTTTAATAATACAATAGTCATCTAAATACCGGAAAATTTATATTAGCATAATATGTGAACTTAAAATAAAAGAATATCATCAAACTTACACAAATGATCAATTTTGCCATGTTAGTTAGATAATTATGAATTATAGCTTAAGAGTATTTAATGTGATGGTATCTTAACGAACATTTCTTTGTGGATAATTTTTTGTATGAGTATATTGTAACGACCTGACCGGTCGTTTTGTGTTATCGGACCCCGTTCCCCTAACTGAAACCTCGGATAGCGGCTTATTATGATTTAAGACTTGCGGGGACTGATGGTCCGGGATTCGGAGGTGTTTAGAGTGCTATAGGAAAATTTGGTTCCTTAAAGTTGGCCTTTAAGGCCAAGTTTGACTTCGGTCAATATTTTTAGTAAGCGACCTCGGAATCGAGTTTCGACGATTCCGGTAGCTTCGTATGATGATTCCGGACCTGGGCGTATGTTCAGAATGGGTTTCTGATGACCCGGAAGCGTTTCGGCGCCTAATATTGAAATAAGAGTTCCTTAAATCCCTATTATGGTTTGGGACCTGTTTTTGCGATATCGAGGTCCGAACGGAATTTTGAGACCGGGAATAGTTCCGTTATGTCATCTATGACTTGCCTGCAAAATTTGGTGTCATTCCGAGTAGTATAGATCGTTTCGGCGCGTTGTTAGCGAAGTCTAGAAATCTTAAAGTTCCTAAGTTTGGTTCTAGGGGTTTTGAGGTGTGATTTTGAGTTTTAGTGTTGTTTTGGGTGTTCCGAAGGCTCGAGTGAGTCTGTATTATAATTTGGGACTCGTTGGTATATTTGGACGGGAGTTCGGGTGGGCCCAGCTGCCTCCCAGACACCACACGAGGCCAAAAACCAGCAGCATTAGCTGTTGGTGCACCTAATCTGGTGTGACCGCAGGTGCGGTTGCCCAGTCGCAAGTGCGGGAGCCTCGCAGGTGCGACCCCCAGTGGTCGGGAAAATTCTCGCAGGTGCGGACAAAATTCCGCAGGAGCGGAGCCGCAGGTGCGGGCCCAGGATTCCTAGTCCATTTCCGCAAGTTCGCAGGTGCGAGACCGCAAGTGTGATCCTAGAGCTGCAGGTGCGGAAACGCTGTTCAGACAGTGTGTTTTTATACATGGAAATCAACTCATCCTTGGGGCGATTTCCACCATTTTAGAGGGGAAAACGACCTGGTTATTGAAGGTAAGTAAATTCCACTCGAATATTAGCTTCATGCATGAAATACTAGCTTAATTAACTACCTAAATTAGTGGAAATTCAAGAATGGGGTAGTAACCTAGGGCTTTCAATAATTTGAGTATTTATCCGTGAATTAGTTAAGAAATCAAGTAGAAATCGTATATTAATGATCCTTAGGCTATGGGTGATTGTTTCCTTCGAGAATTTTTGGAATCCGAGCATGTGGGCCCGGGGTTGGATTTTAGAATTTCTTCAAGAATAGGAAATTTACTAAATGAGTAGGAGAATTTCCATATTTTGAGCATAAATTAATGAGTTTGTATAATATTTGTCTAGTTTCGAGTCCCTAGGTGTAGAGTTCGGAGTTTCGGGCGCGTTCTTGGTCCGGGGAGTAGGTTCGATACGAGGTGAGTCTCCTTTCTAACCTTGTAAGGGGGAATTGTCCCCATAGGTGATTATAAATAATTGCATGTCCTTATTTGCGGGGCTACGCATGCACGAAGTGACGAGAGTCTGTGCGTAGCTACTACTATGTTACGTTGGATAGTTCTAGGACTCACGAGCATGCTTATTGTTGACCCAACTCACTGCATAGTTTTGAAGATTGGCAAATGTATGACCTGTTGAACCAGGTCTATCAGAGCACACATACTTGATCTAACGCGTTGGCACACAAACCTTATACGCATAGGAGATGAATGCGATTGTGAAGTATCAATGAACAAGGAGAGAGGAGAGTGTCTTCTAATGCGAAAAGGTTGCAAATTGATAAGAGAATAAAAGTTAATTCAGCAAGGACAGTAACGAAGGAAGGAAGTTGAGTTTGATACGAACTTGTTCTCCCAGGTAGAGTCGTACCAGAACTGAACGACAAATTCAACAACTGACTTTATAAATAATTGAAGTATTCTTGCTTGAATCAAGAACGCACAAGTGCATAAGTGAATCAAGAGCTGAAAGCAAAATTCCCAGATATTTTACAAGCAGAATTATTGTGTGACACAAAGGCTATAGACCAGCTAGAAGAACCAGTTCCATCTGTTTATCATTGAGTCTAGTTGGTTGTAGTAGGAGTTTTAATATTGTATCTTTTCAGCTTTCATAGAAGCAATTGTAATAGGTACGCATTGTTCAAGTTAGAGTTAACTTGAAGCTTGTAGAAATTAGCTAGGGGCTAGTTACTACAAAGGGATTAGAGTTAGTCCTAGGATTACAAAAGAGTTTATTTTGTAAGTCCATTTGGCTCAGAGTTTTAGTGAAGAGTTTGAGCAAATCCTACTGAGGAGTAGGTCGTGATTTTTTCACCTTTTGAGCCAGGTGTTTTTCACGTAAAAATCTCTGTGTTTTTACATTACTGCTTTTATTATTTCGGAACAGTAGAAATTGAAACACCAAGAAGAACCAGGTTCTTCTAGAGAGACAACACTCGAAAATTAGGTACCACACAAAGTAACCTATCTTCTTGTGTGGTATTGACGTCTAAAACATCAATTGGTATCAGAGCAGGTTATCCTTTAAAGGCTATAACCTTGGAGAAGATCAAGATGAGTGCACCACCTGGAAACTGGGAAGGTCAATCAACTGCAAGGCCACCACTCTTCAATGGCCAGTATTACTCTTGGTGGAAAAACAGGATGAAGGACCACTTGATTGGAGAATACTATGAACTCTGGGACATAGTCACTGATGGTCCTCTAGCTACCATGATGAAGACTGCTGAAGGTATAGATGTACCAATGACTAGAGCTGACTGCACTACTGAGGATCTGAAGAAATGTTAGAATAATGCTAAGGCCAAAACGTAGCTAGTGTGTGGACTATGTCCAGACGAGTACAGAAGAATACAAAGCTGCACCACTGCCAAAGAGATCTGGGATACCTTGCAAGTATCCCATGAAGGAACACGTCAGGTAAAAAGGTCAAGAGGTACTCTACTATACTCTCAGTATGAAAACTTCACTATGAAAGAAGGAGAGACTATCCAAGAGATGTACACAAGGTTCAAAACCTTGACTAATGAACTAAAGTCTCTTGGAAGAGTCATTCTTGAAGAGGACAGGATTGAGAAGATCCTGATAAGGGTCTTGCCTATTTCTGGGGAAAGCAAATTACTGCTATCCAGGAATCCAAAAATATGGCAACACTGAGATTGGATGAGTTGATTGGAAACCTCACTACCTATGAACTCAGAAGGCAGACAATGAAGATGGATGGTCCAAAGAAATAGAGGAGTCTAGCACTAAGAATCATTGAGGGAGCAGATTTGGAGGATGATGAGATGGCCATGATTACCAGAATTCAAAAAATTTCTCATGAGGAAGAAGGGCAGCTCTAGAGGAGGAAACTACAACAAAGCAAAAGCTCCAGAAAGTCCAACCAACGAGGGATGCTACAAATGTGGTAAGACTGATCATCTCATCAAAAACTGTCGTCAGTGGGAAATAGAATGGAAAAAGGATAGATATGAAAGAAGGAACAGGTCCAACCCAAGAAAACCACAACAAAGGCTATGGTTGTTTCTTGGGCGGAAAGTTCAGATGAGGAATCATAAGATGGGGAGACTGAAGATCAGTCACTTATGGCAATTGGAGAATCTGATAAGGAATCACATGAAGAGCCAGAGGTAAGTATCTCCCATCTTAAAAACAAAGTAAAGTTCCTATCTAAGGAAAAACTCTCTGAGTTGCTACTTGAGTTCATAGATGATTCTAAAGAAACAACCAAAGAGAAGGATCAACTTTCTAAAGAATGTGCAATGCTAAAAGAAAAGTGCATGAACCTGGAAATCAGAGTCAGTGAATCTGAAAAGAAAAACACTGTCTTGTTGAACCAGGTTCATCCACTTGAAACTGAGATTCTAGAACTAAAATATGAAAACTTAAAACTAAAGCTAGGATCCAGTAAAAATTTTGTTGATTATTCTCATATCATGTTAGAAGAAAACATGGAAAAACTAAAAGATAAGTTGTATGCCAAGGATCAATAGATAAGAACTCTTAATGAAGAACTTGGCAAAGTCAAAAATAAATTAGATCGAACTTGTAAATGGAATAAATCCTCGGATGCCCTGATATGTCTTCAAGAGAATCATAGTAGCAATCGGAGAGGGATTGGCTTTGGAAGTCAATTTCCCAAGTGGGATCCCAAAAGAAAGTATCTCACTCTCCTTGAGAATAAAATCTCCACCCATTGTGGTAAGACTGGGCACTACAAATATGAGTGTACTGCAAAAGAGCAGGCCAGTTGAAAAAATGAGAGGTTTGNTAGGAGAAAATGTCTCCTTTGAAAAAGGAAAGAAAGGTGCAATTATTGGGGTTGGTAATGTAGGTAAGGGTGATACACGATCCATTGAACATGTGTATCTAATAGATGGCTTGAAATATAGCCTGATCAGTGTATCACAACTGTGTGACAGAGGTAACCTGGTTGCTTTTACTTCCACAAAATGTTTTGTGATTAACCTGCTTACTGACAAGATTGTTTTGCAGGGAAAAAGAATGAATAACATCTATGTCATAGACTTGTCCACACTGTCTGAAAATGAACTCACTTGCCTAAGTGTGTTGGACAGTGATCCCCTCCTGTGGCACAAACGACTTGGTCATGCGAGTCTAACTCAGCTTAACAAACTAGTCTCTAAGGACTTAGTGGTAGGACTTCCTAACATTAAGTTCAAGGAGGACAAATTTTATGAGGCATGTGCTAGGGGGAAGCAGGTAAGGTCCTCTTTCAAAAGTAAGAAAATAGTCAGTATCACCAGGACGTTGGAACTGGTTCATATGGATCTGTGTGGTCCTATGAGAACTCTGAGTAGAGGTGGTAAGAGATATGTGATGGTGCTAGTTGATAATTATTCAAGGTTCACCTGTACCTTATTCCTGATATCTAAGGATGAAGCATGTTATATGTTCATCTCATTTGTTAAGAAAACTCAAAATTAATTAGGACATCAACTAGCATCAATAAGATCTGATCATGGTACTGAGTTTGAGAATGCTAAGTTTGCTGAGTTCTGTGATGAACATGGTGTCAATCATAACTTTTCTGCTCCTAGAACCCCACAGCAAAATGAGGTTGTTGAAAGGAAAAATAGAACTCTTGAAGACATGGCAAGAACCATGCTTCTATCTAGAAAAATACCTCACAGCTTCTGGGCTGAATCAATAAACACTGCTTGTTACATTATTAATAGATTCATGACCAGACCTCTGGTAGAGAAAACTCCCTATGAATTACTTAAAGGGAGAAATCCCAACATATCCCAC